>JAMQGT020014539.1:0-34025 GCA_024447675.2 Pterophyllum scalare
TGGTAGATGGCTGCGTTGACCTTGGACCTCAGAAAACACAGTGGACCAACACCAGCAGATGACATGGCACCCCAAACCATCACTGACTGTGGAAACTTTACACTGGACCTCAGCCAATGTGGATTCTGTGCCTCTCCTCCCTTCCTCCAGACTCTGGGACCTTGATCTCCAAAGGAAATGCCAAATTGACTTTGATCAGAGAACATAACTTTGGAGCACTCAGCAGCAGTCCAGTCCTTTTTGTCTTTAGCCCAGGAGAGACGCTTCTGACGCCGTCTCTTGTTCCAGAGTGTCTAAACACGAGGACTGCGACAGCTGAAACCCATGTCTGCATACATCTGTGGGTGGTGGTTCTTGAAGCACTGACTCCAGCTGCAGTCCACTCTTTGTGAGTCTCCCCCACATTTTTGAATGGCTTTTGTTCCACAGTCCCCTCCAGGGTGTGGTTATCCCTATTGATTGGACACTTTTTTTCTACCACATCGTTTCCTTCCCTTCGCCTCTCTATTAATGTGCTTGGACACAGAGCTCTGTGAACAGCCAGCCTCTTTAGCAATGACCTTTGGTGTCTTGGCCTCCATTGTGCAAGGTGTCAAAGGTCGTCTTTTGGACAACTGTCAAGTCAGCAGTCTTCCCCATGATTGTGTAGCCTACAGAACTAGACTGAGAGACCATTTAAAGGCCTTTGCAGGTGTTTGGAGTTAATTAGCTGATTAGAGTGTGGCACCAGGTGTCTTCAATATTGAACCTTTTCACAATATTCTAATTTTAGAGATTCTGAATTTGGGGTTTTCATTAGTTGTCAGTTATAATCATCAAAGTTAAAAGAAACAAACATTTGAAATACATCAGTCTGTGTGTAATGAATGAATATAATATACAAGTTTTACTTTTTGAATGGAATTACTGAAATAAATCAACTTTTTCATGATATTTTAATGTTATGACCAGCACCTGTACATGTGCAGTCCCTGAAGTTTGATGGCATTTAAGATGCAAAAGCATGACAGCATAGTTAACAGCCAGAGTCACATGAATGGTAACAGACTCGACAAAATACACTTATAAAAAGCTGTTAAAGACACAAAAGCACAATTACTAAAACATAGATAATTTGAAAAACAGGGACTGACAGTAATGCAATTTCAGATTCTGAGAACAGGTTTAATTTTTTGTAACTGCTGTTTGACAGTCTTGGTGAAGGAGTTCAGAGATATTATGTTTCTGTGGGTTCAGTAGTTTTCAGTCTGATCTGAAACAGGAAATCTGTTGTGATTTGGACCTGGGTCTCTATTTGCTGACAGACGTACTCCGACATGTAAAAGTGACTTTATTAACTAGTTTGTTATCTTTATTGTATTAATTATTGTCCAATATAAAGTGCCTTGAGGCGATTGTGTGCTATATAAATAAAACTGAATAAAATTGGATTATCTTAACCATTGCAGCTGAGAGCTCCTCTGCAGCCTGTTTCTTGGTTCTAGTGCAGATATAAAATATAATCATATGATCTGCGTAAATCTGGAAGTTAAAGCAAGTGGACACATTTTAGTTAAACCATTAATATTCAAACTGAACAACAGAAGACCTAAGACTGAACCTTGAGGTATGCCAACATTATATGTAAAGTTTTATTACCCACTCAGATTTATTGTTGTCTATCTGTAAGACCTGCTTTTATCCACTTACTGACATGAGATGTAAAAACCTTTGATAACTTGCTAACTGTAACCTCAGGATTAACTGGATCAAAAGCTTTCTTTAGATCATACCACACCTCTCATGCAATTTAGCTTCCACATTTGTAGGTTCTGTAAAAGGATGCAAAAAAGCATGACCAAATTTATTTTTCTGTCCCCGTAAGAAAGACACTATTAATGTTCCTCTGCAAAGTGATCTAGCTCACCACAACATGAGTAATACCTGAAACACACACGGATGGGGAGCCCAACAACCCGCTGACTGCTCCCAGCTGGAATTGTGGTGACGAGCCAGAAAGCTGCAGCTTTTGACGACGCCCACCTTCAACCTGCTGGCTCGAAACACAGCCAGGAGGACTGTGCGTCTGTACTATGTCCTTAGGCTACTTACGCAAAATGATGTGTGTGATGACAAAGGCGAAGATGAAGATGGTGAGGAAGGAGAGCGAGAGGATGAACATGTAGAAGAAACGGTAGTTCCTCCTCCCCACGCAGTTCCCCACCCAGGGACAGTGGTGATCGAAGCGCTCTGTATAGACAGGGAGAGATGGATGGAGTTTATTCTGGAAGTTGGTGCTCATGTTTCTCTGAAACCCTCACGGTTCAGTAAAACTAAGCACAGACATTTAAAAACATAACCAGCTCACTTCAGTGCACATAAACAGCACAAATCCAGAACTGTGGGAAATTCAGGGAAAGGGAAAGTGTCCCTCTGGGTCTTGGCATAATAATTGAAAAAAGTTTCACAAAGCGCAATCTATTTATATAACTCACTAATAAAAATGATGGGCTTTCCTACATGACTGTGTGAGGCTGCAAAACCTCCCCTGCCACTGTGGGACAAGGTTAAAATGACTGCTTGAATAAAACACCAACAATTTATGAATACTGTATTTCTTAATGTAGTTTGAAGTCTGCAGCAGCTCCAGGGCACCAGTCATTTCACCGGTTCCTGTGAGAACAGATGACCGGCTGTTAGTGTAGTTATTTAATCAGCCTCGACGCCACAGTCCCATCTCTGAGTGTGGACTGCTAGCCGTGCACAGCGGTAGCTCCTCATGTAATTAATCAGAGCTATTATTTGTTGCTTTCATCGCCATGAATCAACGCCTGGTTGAACCTCCGTCCAGACAAACAGTGTAAATACTAATAATAACATCAGATTAATCACAAACATCTGCCACTGGGCATTATTGTTAAGTGACCAATAAGAGTGGACGAAGAAACACACGTTTTATTTGGTAATCATGCACTCTTAGGCTCCAGGGCTACACCAACACCACTGGGCTGCTGCACACATCTGAAGATGTTTATTATAAAAAGTATTTTTTTAAGATAAAATGTAGCTTTTTTTTTTCCAATAACGAAAAAAAGATACATTTTATCTGAAAGTCTTTACATGATCTAAGAAATCTCGCTTCACTTGGATGTCGCAGTTTGACTTTGAGTGTTTTATTTCATTTCCATCTTTCCCATTTCAAAGTTTGTTTCATCTTCCACCATCACCTCAGAATTGTCGTGAAGTCACTTCCTGTACTTTTTGAGGCCAAATATACTCAGACTTTTCATTTTGCAAGCTTTGTATTCTTCTAGCTTGTGTTTGCAGTTTGTGTCTATCCATCTTATCAGGACATCTTTGCTGACCTGCTGAAGCAGCAGAGACACCCAGACTTCCCTCTCCTTCCCACCTCCTCCATGTCTTCTAGGGGGATACTGATGCCAAGGGGAAAAACTCTCAAGCATGCCCCGTGTCTGCCCCCAGGGCCTCCTCCCAGTGGGACATGCTCAAAACCAAAGCCCAAGAGTTTGTGGCCATTTGTGAGGGTAGATTGAGCGTTACATCGTCATGTCACCTTCAGCATAACAGACTGGTACGGCGTCTGTCTCCCGCTCCACTCTCCCCTCACTCGTGAACAAACTCCACCATTAACGAATGACTTGACTTTAGTCCTTTAAGAAATAAAAATAAGACTTTAAGAAATTTTTGCGAGCCTGAATTTTTAAAATCAAATTTAGAACTTAAAAAGTTTTTAAGGATCTGTAGAAATGCAAATGCCAGAAAAAGATGCATTTTAGAACAATCTTCTGCAGCTATTAAAGGATTAAGAGTAAAAGAACTCCTGTTTTATCTTATGACCTTTATGGATCAGGGGTAGACTGCAGCCAATGTAAGAAGGGACAGCAGTGGCATTAACCTTTAAATGTGCAGCCCTCAGTTTTCATATATGAGTCCATATAGTCCTGTTTACAGTGCTGCCCTGTTCCCTTTTTTCATTGTTTGCTTTGCTTGCGTAGTAGCATCATTTCCCTAAAGGGGACATTAAAACTTCATCTAATGCCCTCTAAGTCAGCATATCTGAATCAAATAAATAAGTAACAGCAAACGGGCCTGAAATCCACCATCGACGGCGTCCAGTCACAACTCAAATCCAAACAGTCAGACCATCTCAGCCTCTGCTGTAAAGAAAACAACAGAATATGACTGCAGGGGAAACGAGGTGGCATTTGTGTGCTTCATAATTCTGCACTTCTATAAGCTTCTTCTGACTCCCAAGGGGATAACCCTCTTAAAAGGAAGTGACTCTACCATATTCCTATTCTCCACTTGCACCAGGGAGGGCCTATCCATTCTGACTCCTTACTTATTTAAGAGCTTGTTATCCCCCTGGCTTTTAGAGCAGCAGCAGCAGCAGAGAGAGAGAGAGCGAGGGGAAACACTGCCAGAGTAATCCCCATTTACAGTTTAAGAATAAATGCCAATTGAGAGAAGAGGTCCCAGAAAAAGTCTTATCAGACATGCAAATGTAAGTCCCTTCTTTCTGTATATCATCCAATTCCCCGAACCCTTTTTCATCATTAGTTGGGTGGAGACCAAGAGCTTTGAGCCTCAGCTGGAAAGTATTATGAAAAGGGGCTAAAAGTTTATCACCCACACCCACCTGCAGTGTGGACAGTGCAACTCCACGTCAGTTTCTCCTGTTTCACTTCCCACAGCTGAAATCTAAACAGGGTGTTCAGACCTCATAACCAAGGATCTAGACTTTATGAGCTTGTACTGCTCTGTGACTATGTGTGGGGAAAGCCTTTGATTACATTTGGTTTGCAGGAAACGTATCAAAGTGAGCCTTCCCTGTTGTGTTTCAGTATTTGCATAAAGTGTGCACCAATTCCATGTTTGCGTTAAAACGTACGTCCTCTGGTTGTCAGAATACCCGCCCTTTAATCTCTTCGCTCAGCTTCCAGTCCGTCTTCCTTCCTGGCAGCGTGCATCTGCCACATCTGATTACCACCACCTCATCTTTTTGCCTGTGTTTACTACTTTCTCATAGTCGTCTCCCAGGTTTTCAGTCAGCTCCTCTTCTGACAAGGAAACAGACAATTCAAAGCCTGAGCTGTCTCTGAAGAGTGATGAGCACAAAGCCCAGATGCCAGAGATACAGACACAAAGGTCTCTGCATCTCTGTCTCCATCTTTTACTAATTTCCTTGCTGTGTGCCTCAATTGTCTCAAGAGACCGAGCATGTGATTTTGTGGAGCAGCAATTTCTGTCTATGTGGAAACCTCAAAGCCTGCAACATGTCCTGTATATTCCCTGTAGACCCACATCACAAACTAAACATTTAGCTTGGCTTGAATCTGTATATACAGGTGTAAGATAATAAGATAATATAAGATAATCGTTTATCAGCAAAGGGACAGCAGAGAAACACAAATATATAAAATCTGATAAATGAATACTAGAATACTCCACCACAAAATCACTACACACTATACACGTTATGTACATTTGTAAAAAAAAAAATTAAATAAATAAAAATTATATATATATAAAAATAAACACATTAGTAATAGTGAGTAGTTATTGCTCATATATACACATTAGTAAAAGTGAGTAATTATTGCACTTGTTTAATTTGGGTGAATGAGTAAACAGGTAAACAGTCTGCTGTGGGTCAGTGCTGGTTGTAGAGTCTGACAGCAGCAGGAAGGAAGGACCTACGATAGCGTTCTGTTACACACTTTGGATGCAGCAGTCGCTCACTGAAGGAGCTGCCCAGTGCTGCCACAGTCCCGTGCATGGGGTGGGAGTCGTTCATCAGTATGGATGCCAGTTTGGCCTACATCCTCCTCTCTCCCAGCACCTGCACAGGGTCTAGGTGACAGCGCAACACAGAGCCAGCCCTCTTAATGATTTTGTTCAGTCTTTTCCTGTCTGCACTTTGGTCAGCCCTGTTGTTTTTAAAAGTGCCTTATAAATAAAGTGGTATGGTGTTGAGATGCTGGTACCCCAGCAGACCACTCCATGGAAAATGGCTGATGCCATCACTGAGTCATAAAAAGTCCTTAGGAGTTCTCCCTGCACTCCAAAAGACCTTAGTTTCCTGAGTAGGTGAAGTCTGCTCTGTCCTTTCTTGTACAGTGCCACAGTATTGTTAGTCCAGTCCAGTTTGTTATTCATGTGAACACCCAGGTATTTGTACGAGTCCACTCTCTCAATATGTGTCCCCTGGATGCTCACTGATGGAGGGGGATGTCTGCACCTGTGGAAGTCGACCACCAGTTCTTTGGTCTTCCCCGCGTTAATCTGGAGGTGATTGTTCAGACACCAATCCACAAAGTCCAAAATCAGACCTCTGTACTCGCTGTCCTTGTCATTCATAATGAGGCCGATGATCGCAGAGTCATCTGAGAACTTCTGGAGATGACATGACTGTGAGCTGTACCTGAAGTCAGCCGTGCACAAGGTGAAAAGGAATGGAGCCAGGACTGTTCCTTGAGGGGCTCCTGTGCTGCTGACCATCGTTTCAGACACACAGTCCTGAGCCCTCACATACTGTGGTCGACTGGTAAGGTAATCCAGGATCCAGTTTGACAGGTGACAGCCGACTCCAGCATATTCCAGTTTGTCCCTCGGAAGACTCGGCCGAATGGTATCAAAAGCACTGGAGAAATCAGAAAAGGTGATTCTTCCAGTGCTCCTCGGCTTCTCCAGGTGATGCAGAGCTCTGTCCAGCAGATGGATAACAGCATCGTCCACCCAGACTCCAGGCTGATAAGCAAACTGAAGTGGATCCATTGATGAGTTCACGAGAGGGCGAAGGTGTTTAAGAACCAACCTCTCCAGTGTCTTCATCAGGTGTGAAGTCACTGACACTGTTCTGTTTAGGTCTTTCGGCTGTTGAGTTTTAGGCACAGGCACCACACAAGATGTTTTCCACAGATGTGGAACTTTACCTAGCTTCAAACTCAAGTTGAACATGTGTCCAACTACCCCGCATAGCTGGTCTGTGCAGGACTCGAGGAGCTGAGCAGTGATACCATCTGGACCTGGAGCTTTCCTTACTTTAATTTTTCTGAGCTCATTTCTCACCTGAGTTGTTGTGAGATACAAAAAGGAGCCATTGGAGCCGGGGGGCTGGGTATTTGCTAGTGTGGCCGTATCAATGGATGTAATGATGGGGGGTGGTTGTGAGCTGAAAGTTGAAGAGGGGGGAGGGGTGGCTGAGGGGAGGGGGGAAGGACAGCTTGTAGAGAGTGCAGTGGGGGTAGTTTGCAGAGATGTCTGAGTAGGGGAAGAGGCAGATGAGTGGTCAGATCTGCTGAAAAATAGACTCAGTTCATTCACCCACCTCAGATCTCCTACCTCCTGGGTGTCAGACTTCCTGTGGCCAGTGATGGATTTGAGACCTCTCCAGACACCACTGACATTATTCTGCTGCAGTTGTTTTTCCAATTTCTGCCTGTAGTTAGTCTCTCCCCTCCTTATCTCCCTTCTCAGTAGCCTCTGCACAGCTTTCAGTTCATCCTCCAGCTCTAAAGGCCCGCCTCTCCTCCTTCAGTAGGGTCTTTATGTCCGGATTTATCCAGGGTTTGTTGTTGGAGAAACGAACTGTCTTAGTGGGAACAGTGTTCTCTACACAAAAGTTCACATAATCCGTAATGTGAGGGTGAGACTGTCATTGTCCTCCACACTGGGATCAAACAATTTTTCCCATGCTGTGGTTTCGAAACAGTCCCTCAAAGCCTCTTCAGCCTATTTCTTCACAGTGCGGGTGCCAGCAGGTTCTCTGTGTACAAGTGGATTGTATACTGCAATCTTAGCAGTTACTGATACCATTTCCTGTTTCCTGGTTAAATGAATCAGATTCCTCAGACTATAAGAGAAAACAGCAAAAGCTGGACTCCTTCACAATTCCCTGTTTTTCCATGGAGAGAGAAAAACCCAGGATCACTGCCAAAAACTGAACAACCAACAAAAAGGAAGAACAGGACTTCTTGTAATTCTAAGCATTATAATGAAATGAGAGAAAACAGCAGTCGGGAGTGACTGCAGGAGCTCATTTTAAAAGAACATAACAACAAACTACTGCTTTCAGTTTCACAGCACAATCCCAAAGACTTCCCCAGAACAGGTAAGCCTCTTTTTTTTACCAATCTCAGATTGAATGCTTGATCTTTAATGGTATATCTTTACCTTCATGCCCATTCTGGCACAATTCTTTGCCTGCTGCAGGTTGTAAAACTCCTTAAAACACCCAAATGAAACCTCATCTATTTCTACGGCTGTAGTGAACCAAACTCTTAGGGTTAGTAACATTGCTGACCAGAGACGGCATAAAAGAAGGATCTCACTTCCACAACCGACAAGTGAAGCCATACAGTAGATCTGAAAAGTGAAACAGCCATTGGACCTGATCTCTAAATGCTTCCTGATGAGATTATGGAACCCCTCACTCATTTCAGGTCCTCAGTTCATTCTGTAAACTGCAGTCATTCCAAGCTGCAGAACGGAGGCTTTTTCAGAGCACACCTGCAGTTCTGCAGTAGTATCCGCCCCTCACTCCTCACATCCCGATTCAAAAAACCAACACGGAGATACCGAGAGCACTCGGCTCGCTGCTGCATTAACGGGACTTCATAAACTGGTGGGTGATGTCATGCTGGCTACGTCCATCCCTGTGTGCTGCTTACACTGCTAACCTGTTCTTTCTGTCCAAATGTTTTAACATTTTTATGTATCAGGTATGAATGTGTATAATGGGCTGGGGAAAGAAAGGGTAGTCTATTACAGCACCGCCTGTTGTTGACTTTGTTATATTTGAATGACTTTATCACCCAATAACATTTTCCTTCCTTCCTTTTTAATGAGAAGCTCAAACGGTTTCTTTTTGTAGTTTTGTCATTTCAAATTTCTCTTGGTTTCTTCTGTTGGTTTCTCTCCATCACCTGATCAGTTCTACTGCCTGGAGTGAGGCCTGTAAAGTGACAGGGTTTCAGTGCTGGAGATAAGAGGAGGAAAAATACATCGAGATATCATCACGAGGACCGTGAGGTGTTTGGACGCCTCACAGTCCTCATGAACCCATTCACACTCCTCATACAAATGCACCCATTGATAAAGACCCAAAGGGAACAGTGTGATGCCTCTCGTGGAGACATGGGTGCACTTAAACTTCCAGACCACACTTTGAAATGCAGAGGGACGGTAATCTCAGGTTACTGAGAAGGAATATTCCTGTAGTCTTCATCCGGTTAACTGTGGTGAATGGCTCTGGATAATAATAATATACAACCCGGACCACCGTCTATGTACCTGTGACTGGAACGCCGGCTGTTTCAGATACAGTAAATATTTCCTCCATCATGGCAGCATCTCTGTATTTGTTAGAATTTACTTATTGAGCTCATTTTTGTATCATTAGATTTGGATTTACCACTGTCTTCACTTTTTTCTATTTGCCAGTAGACCGAGCTCCCTTTCTTGAATTTTTTACCTTTCTGAGGTATTTTGTTTTGTGATTCTGACTTTGTTTATTGAGCAAGTTTGCATTTCATATTTTGGCTGCTTTAACAGATGAATTCCCCAAATTTGGGGCACATTTGATCTTACTGACCTCTTATTAAAATACATATAATCCAGGAAGTGGATGGAGAGTGGATAAATGCTCCAAACTGCACATTCATGATCTCCAGAGTGTGTGACTGCCACTCACCCACACAGTTGTCACAGAGGCTGCAATGGGAGGCACGTGGTGGTCTGAAGATTTTGCAGGTGAAGCAATACTTCAGTTTGACTGTCTGGCCATTGATGACCACCTCCTTGGTCCTGGGAGGAGGTCTGTAGCCAGTGCTGCCATTAGCCACATCTTTGGGAAAGCAAGGTGAGAGGAAGAACAAGAGAGACATAAAGATCAAAGCTCCCGCATACACTGCAGCATGCATGTAGCATTATTGGTGTGGGTGCATTATTCCACTGGCAGGGTGTTACCTGTTTACTTGGATGTACAGATTAAAATGCAATAAAAGCAAGAAGAATATTTCCCACAGGAACCACATGAGGAATATACTATATAAGTTTAATAGATCAGAAAAAAAACATTATTAAAGATGATCCTTAGGATGGTGTCTATTAAAGTCTCCACTATTAAGTAGGTAACTCCACTGAGAACACTCCTTTTATTTAAAATGATGTTTGTCCAATTACTTTTGATTCCCCGAGTTTATGTATAAAAATGGCTGTAATTCCTGAACCGTTAATGGGATACTTTTTCAAATTCCTTGAACTGAAGCTGAAACTTCAATCATGTCTGTCTGATGTAAAATCCTCTGTGGTGGTTCACGGGGACAAAACTACTGTCCAAATATTTATGGACCTGATTGTAATACTTGTAATACCTACTAAGTGGAATTACTACAACAATCCTCAGACTATATTATGAAAAGAAAAAACTGCTCTGAATGGCTTTTGGTGCAGGAAGGTAGCAGCGATGACAGGCTAAACCGTAACGATGAGCACAATGATCATCCATGAAAAGGTACAGGCTGGGTCCCATTATTGCTCTGCTCACTTTGAGCACTTTCACGTATGCTGAGAGGAGGAGATGGTGTGTGTGGGAAGATAATTTTGAGATAATTTACACGGAAGCCTGTGGCATTGCTAACCAGGGCGGTGTGTGTGTCTGTGTGTGTGAGCAGGGGGTACGGGCTGAGAGGATTGTGTGGGTGTTTGACATTTCTAAAGGAGAGCAGAGGAAACACAGCCACAAAGTTCTCTTCTATTGAATTTGTCTCCATTGTGGTCGTTAGCCACAGAGCACCATCTCAGTCACACTCCTCCTGTTTCTCCGCTGACTCACAAATGAGCGGAGAACAATTCAGAGCATGATTCACCTTCCACAGTGTTAACACTGCATTGTTTAGGCATTCATTGCACCGTAAAATCTATATGAAATTGCCTCCTATCAGGCAAAATAAAGAACTGTGACAAGTGGAGGGTGTTTCTGAAAAGTAAAACCTTTTTAGAGCATATCTGCAGCATAACGCTGGAAGGGAGGACAGCTCCACAGTGACAGACTTGTGTCATACACACAGCAGACAGGAGAGTGTTCATGTCAGGCTCCAATTTATAGATTAGATGTGTTACTGTAACGTAAAGTATCGGGAATTTCTGATGGCTGCACCAGTTCTCATTTGTCAAAACAACAACTGCGAGTGTGTCTTAACTATTTAGCTTAATATGAAGCCAGATCTCATTCTGTGTGGACTTCGCATGTTCTCCACAGACTGCGACTGACTGTTCAGGATGTTCCGGACGGACAGACGGCTGGATGAGTGTCAGTCTTGTCATCAATGCCTTTAAAAAGCAGTCTGATTCTCCCAGTTTGAGAGCTCTACAATCTTTGCTCATCTCAAAAACCAGCAGTGTGAAATTTCCTGGTTTACTGCTGTTAGTCCTACTCTTGTGTGGTTTCACTCCTTCTTATCAGACAGATTCTTTTCTGTTGTAATGAGAGAATTTTCCCCATCATCAGCCACCCTCTCATGTGGCGTTCCACAGGGGCCAGTTCTTAGTCCTCTTATTGTCCAGCTGTTTTTTTTTCCATAGGGTCAGATCCAGTCTTAATTTCCAGTGTTGTGGATGATACACAGCAATATGCTCCACAAACAAACGGGTACTGAAGAAAATTACGATCTCATATCCTAAGGTGCATCTCTGTGATGTCACAGGAGAGTCCAAATCTGAGGTCTTTTTATTCTGACCCCAAACCTGAAAAATCCTCCAACATCAAGGACTCTAATACTGCAAAAGTTGATTCTGTCTCAAGCAGACACTGAAAAGGTCCTCCATGCTCTCACATTTTCCTTTAATGATTTCCTTATTTCTTATTACTGTATTTATGTATTTTTATGTATCTTATGTGTTGTACTATCCACACTGTTTGCCCAGGTTTTATGGTGTGATTTATTGGGTTGTAAAGCACTTTGAAAAGTGCTATAAAATAAAGTTTTATTATTCTCAGACACCAGTCTACTCACAGCCCAGCCTTAATCACCACTATTCCTGCAAATCGACAACGTGCACACCTTAAGCACACATCGCGCAGCCCATCAACATTCAGTGCACGATACACTCAGCTTTTCTGCTGAACAAAGGCATTCGAAAACTTCGCCGATCGGGCGGCCGAAGCTTAGCCTTACATCAGTGCCTAGAGGGAGATCCCTCAGAGAGATGGGCCGGCCATAAGAGCTCGAAGCGAGATAATAAGGCAGACTGGAAAGTGATGTAACAAGACACACAAACACGCACACAGCATGCCCACTCACACCCTCACACTCAAAGTTAAATGAGGATTCAATGTCAGCCAAACTCAGCCTGGTGCTGCCTGCTGCGGTATAAAGAGAAACTAATCGCCATCATGTTGAGTACAAGAAGAGAAACTGCAGCCTGGAAACAATTCAGGTAAAAAATGCACAGCGTTACTGACCTTTAACTAAAGGCCGGAATGATAAACCTGAAACCAGAGTGAGGCACAAAAACAAGAACTACACATGTTATGATTTATAATCCATTCAAATACCAAATATAGGATTTTGTCAATTAGGAATATTAAAAACTGAGAGGCTCTCTTTGAAACGCTTTACATCTGCATGCTGTAAGATTTACAGACAGCAGCACCTGAAGCCGGACTTTAAAAGGTTATTGAAGTGGAACAGAAGCTCATGAGGTCTGGAAATAAAATAGCTGAGGGTGGGCACCGGGGAGCTCAGTGGCGAAGCGGGTGACCGCATGTTTATGCCGTGTTGTGGTGCAGGCGGCGCGGGTTCGAATCCCAGCCTGTCACTAGTTTGCCCGCGTGTCTTCCCCTGTATCTTTCCCCCATTTCCTGTCTCCCTCTACTGCCAATAAAGACACTGTGGCAAAAAAAAAACCTGAGGGTGAACATTTTCGACCGGTATTTGAAATTTGTAATCAGGTGATTAAAACCCACATGTTTTAAATGCTGCCCTGTCATGATGCTAAGGGGGAAAGGCTCATATATTAGAAACCATGCACTATGTTCAAATATTTAGATTATTTTTATCCTCATAAAACAGAAACAATCCTCCAGTGAGAAAAAATAAGTAAGAGTGCCTGAAGGACGCTTCAGTTTGGTAAATATTTGGTATAACTGTAGAGAAACCCTCCAAGTGGCCACTGGTACACTGACTGCTGCTGCTGAGGTCTCCGTGCTGCCCGACAGCTTCATGTACATTAAATCTAAAGCTGAATCTGGAAAATGAAGGCATGCTGTAGGGATCCTGATTTGATAAAGATTTTTATATTGGTCCTGTTTCTTACCCCAGTTCATATTTTCACTCTCAAATTTCAAATGAATACAGTTTGGAACAAGATTTTGTGCTTTGTACATCCTCAGTGCTGTGCTTACATCAACTAAATCACAGAAATTTAAGGCATGCAGTTTAATAAATAGTCTGTTGGTTCATAATATTTCAATCCATTCATAATCCTTAAAGCTTTTTTTCTGCAGCAAATAAACTGGATTAGTTTGATTTTTGAGTGTTTCCTCTACAGCAGACATGTATGCAACACTGTCGAATCATTTTTATTCAAGAAATCTTTAGTTTTAGATATTTTTGTTCTTATGGGCCTTCCAACACAAATCTATTTTCATGCAGTCTTTATGCTTCAAATTCATGCATCAGTTATTAAAGGACCATTTAGTGCAGTTATCCCAGACTTCAGTAATCCGCTCCTTGTGTCAGGCAGTTAAAACAATGGAGTGGGTCTATTTCAAAATTAAATCACAACTGCACACAATACAAAAAATTTGATAATCAAGTTTTCCAACCTTATTTAAAGTGACAGAGCTCAGGGCAGGAGATGTTACTTATTCCCGTTTGTCACGCCAGTCTGCTTCGGATTCCTTCTGAGCATGATTCCAGAGCGGTGTGGAAAGCCAGCACTGCTTTTTATGTCTGCTGTGGTTTCTGATGAAAGGACTCCAAAGTTATCGGAAATGTTTTTCACAGTGGATTTTTTTCAGTTCTGTCAAATTTTGGCCTGTAAAAATCAATCCTTTACCGGAGCGAGAGCCGGAGTACGACACAGTACGGAGGTGCGATATGTGCAGGCAGCCAGTCACATTCATAATCACACCTATGGCCAGTTTAGCTGGAAAATTTTGAATCTCCAGTTCACCAATTATGTCTCTGGACTGTGGGAGGAACTGGAGAGAAGCCACAAATGCACAGGAAGAACATGCCGGTGTGGATTTAAGACATCAATTATGAGAGATCAGAACGGGCAATCTTTGCCTCAAAGGTAAACTGACAAAGGCCTTGGGCAAGACCACAAAGACTCGGCTCAGTAGCCTGGCTACAGAAATGTGGCATCTGTCTGAGTAAAGTATGACAACGAGGAAGACGGGGCGGCCACGTAAGGCTGCAATGTGTCAGCAAAGCTGCTGCTTCACCGTGGACGTCTGACTGCGAGACCACTGAAACGAGGCATGGCAGAACCAGAGAAAGAGTGGTGCTAAAGCCATTATTAGCCACGTGTTAAAGCCTTTGGGGCAGGGTCAATCCAGGCCAGAGTAACTGCTCCACAGCAAGTTTGTTTGTCACTGTCTGTTATTTCTCTTTTCTCGTGTGCTTCAGTGAAACAGCTCCACAGTGACGGCTCTATTTCTGTGCATTCCTGTGCTAGCGTCCCCTGCAGCTCTGTCATCGAATCATTTCTTTTTCTCTTCCCGTCACTGCAGATCTGTGAACAAGCCATCAGTAGCAGGGACACACGGGAGACAAAGACTAGAGAAGATGGCTGTTTTACATCAGGCACAGTAAAATGACTCCACAGCTCACTTGATCATGACACAAGCTGCCGATGGTTTGGATGAACGTGTGCCTGCGTTATGTAACATGGCCCCGGGTCTTTGGACCTTTGCACACAGACGCCACATGTAGAAAGCTTTGCTTTAGACACATTTTAAAGCACCTGTGACTCACACTTTTGGTCAATTATAGGGCGACGCTGTGAGTTCAAGCATCTTCTGCACATGGTAATAATTATGCTTCTTTCCAATTAGTTTCCCATACACCTTCTCATCAGCTGGTAAACACCTCCAAGCAGTTTCTCTTTGTCTCAGTGTGATGAAGAACCCTGTCGTGCTCTCTCTTTATTGGCGTTCCCCCTTTTATCAGGAGATTCACAGACGCTGAAGTCAAGATGTCGATTAGGTTTGTAACAGAGCTTCTTTCCACTCGCTGCAAACCGTTACTTATTATGAAGCCAAAAACAATGAAGTCGAATACAAATGTGATGTAGGGCGCTCAGCAACACTCAGCGTGTGGTGAATTAAGTATAAGCATGAATGATGAGCAGACCGCAATTTAAAACTTGGTATGATGCATTCATCCCTGACAGAACAGGCAGGTGGATGTGGAGTGTTTTGAAATTCAAAGAACAAACCAGGCTTCAGCACGAGTTAAACAAACTGTGCTTCCGATACACCGGGTCACTGCGAGGGTATCTCTGATCTCCTCTCAGAGTCGCTGGTGTATTCTGGCTGATTTATCGCCACTTTTTGAATTTGGAGAGTTAGCGGTCAAGAGTAAGTCAGAATCTGTGGACTGCACCATCTATGATGATTAATGCAAACTGGTGCCAGCTTCTGGTGGCATTTAACGGTGCAATGGTCGGCATTTAAGGGACACATATGCTGGGAGGAGAAAAAGAGGAGCCACGTCTGACATCTTATGATGCTCAAGAAGCAGCTCGTGACCATAAAAAAACATTTAAAAAGAGAAAGAAAAGCTCTGGCTTATTTGTGGTGCAGTCTCAAAATTTGCCTCCAGCCAAAGCAAATTAAACGCTACAAGCAGACCTACAAGGTGTTAAAAATCCAACAAGCATGTTTGCAATGTCTTATCGCTGCAGGCAAAGGAAGCTGCATCCAATATGATTACGCTGGCTCTCCTCACAGAGAATGGCTCAGGCTAGTCTCTCTCTGGTAATGGGGTGTGTATTTGAGCTTGCCATCTAAATTAAGTTCCTGCCAATGGCACAGGCAAAGAATAAACAAAGTAATTAAAAACAGGGTGCAAGTCAGAAAAGAGACTTGAGAGCAGAGCATAATGTGGGTTTGGTGATAAGATTACAGGAAATGTGTTTAATAACTGCAGCACACTTCAGGCTCGTTATGATATTATACACAGCGGCTGAGCACAAAGAGTCACGGTGCACCAACACCGGCTGTGTGGAGTCAACCACAAAGCATGAAGGCAGCAACATAAGAGAATAAATAAGGTTTAAAAACAGAAACAACAACTGAAGTTAAGGAACAGGAAGAAAATCTACAAAGGCCGCTTTTCCACCGACGGGGTGCCGGTGCCAGTATTTGAACCGTTCAGCGGTTTTTCCACCACGAACGCACTCGGTGCTCGGCCCAAAAACGGGTTCAACTCGGGCCCCACACGCTAGCTGGTCTCTGACTGAGAACGCGTGACGAAAGCGGCAGAAGGGCGCGGCTCTGCCAACGTAAAGTTTTCTGCCGCTATTTCACTTCATGGTGTGGATTACATGAGAAAAGCGATGCGATTTTCATAGCTGTGAATTAGGCTGGGCCCTAAGTCTGAACTTTCTGCTTTGTATCAGTTCACATCACAGATAAAAGAACACAAAGTGCGTACTTGTCGTCTCGCTCTAATCGCTGTCGGTGTTTACCTCTGAGCTGCACACAGATGCTGCAGTAGTTTGGTTTGGAGTGTGCGCGGCACAAGAAAGGGGAGCGTGTTCTCCCACGTTTGTGCCCTTTGGCTTCCATGTAAAGACGAGGACCCGCCCACACTCATACGTAAAGGATCAGTCCACAAAGCACGGTGGAAACGCAGGCTCGTTCTTAAGTGTTTCACCGGTTCATTGAAACCAACACCAGCACTGGCACGAGCACCGGCACGTCGGTGGTGGAAAAGTAGCAACAGTGGAAACCGAGGAGCACCTCAGACCTGAAGAAGGACGGGTCCTTATGTAGGATGGCAGTTTTTAGGTGAGAGGACGGGGGACTAGGGGTAAGGATGACCTCAGTGACCTGGAGATAAAACACTGAGTTAGAAAACCTGTGATATATTGTGGAGCTGATCCACACTTTAAAAACAATTAACATCTTCTTTGTACCAGTCAGAACTGAAGCAATCGAGAAAGACCGAAAGTGGAGTATGAGGGGCCGTTTAGGACATTATTCCTGAAACGCGCTCACACACACACTAGTGAAACACTCTCACACACACTACTGAAATGCGCTCACGCACACTACTGAAACGCCTTCCTGTTCACTCGAAATGCCTTCCTGTTCACTCGAAACACCTTCCTGTTCACTCGAAACACCTTCCTGTTCACTCGAAATGCCTTCCTGTTCACTCGAAATGCCTTCCTGTTTAGCCAAAACGCCTTCCTGTTCACTCGAAATGCCTTCCTGTTTAGCCAAAACGCCTTCCTGTTCACTTGAAATGCCTTCCTGTTTAGCCAAAACGCCTTCCTGTTTAGCCAAAACGCCTTCCTGTTCACTCGAAATGCCTTCCTGTTCACTCGAAATGCCTTCCTGTTCACTCGAAATGCCTTCCTGTTCACTCGAAATGCCTTCCTGTTCACTCGAAATGCCTTCCTGTTCACTCGAAATGCCTTCCTGTTCACTCGAAACGCTCTCACACACACTACTGAAACGCGCTCACACACACTACTGAAACGCTCTCACATACACTAGTGAAACGCACTCACACACACTACTGAAACGCTCTCACACACACTACTGAAACGCGCTCACACACACTACTGAAAAGCGCTCACACACACTAGTGAAACGCTCTCACACACACTACTGAAACGCCTTCCTGTTTAGCCAAAACTACTTTCATGTGAACAGGAAGGTGTTTGGTGTGAACAGGAAGTCGTGTGAAGGAACAAAAACATGGCTAACATCACAATGATGTCGACTAATAGCCTACAAGCAGCCTAAGTGAACAATATATTTGCCTTGTGACCATCTAAACACTGTTGTGTGGCACCAACCTATTGTTGCGACTACAAATGTGGACATGCTTGACAGCTGCATCAGAAGAGAAGTGTGTGTCTGACAATACCGCTACTACAATGAAATTTCATCTAACCTCATCATTTTTCACATACAGTGCCTTGCGAAAGTATTCGGCCCCCTTGAACTTTTCAACCTTTTGCCACATTTCAGGCTTCAAACATAAAGATATAAAATTATAATTTTTTGTGAAGAATCAACAACAAGTGGGACACAATCATGAAGTGGAATGAAATTTATTGGATGTGTCAAACTTTTTTAACAAATAAAAAACAGTAGTTTTGGCTAAACAGGAAGGCGTTTCAGTAGTGTGTGTGAGCGCGTTTCAGTAGTGTGTGTGAGCGCGTTTCAGTAGTGTGTGTGAGCGCGTTTCAGTAGTGTGTGTGAGCGCGTTTCAGTAGTGTGTGTGAGCGCGTTTCAGTAGTGTGTGTGAGCGCGTTTCAGTAGTGTGTGTGAGAGCGTTTCACTAGTGTGTGTGAGCGCGTTTCAGGAATAATGTCCTAAACGGCCCCTCATAGTGGAGAACCCAAATATACAAAGGCGGAGTGGCCGCGCTCACAGGTAATAAAGCTGGGGAGAACCGTTCCTGTTCTTCTAGAGATAAACCAGCATTATTTAGTCATGATTCCTGTTGGTAAAAGCTGCCCTTCACAACGTCACTGATCTGACTGTTAAAGGTCAAAGAGTAGTCCGTGAAAAACACCAAGACTCCAACTACAGTTCAGAGTTGTGTACTTAAAGGACCGCGTGGCTTTGTAAAGATGTTCACGAAGCTGGGGGAGGCAAATAAAGTTCAAGGAATTTTTTTTTTGCCATCGAGGCGAAGATAAAAACAGCGTGACCTGCATAACAGAGATGCTGACTATCATGTTTCTGAACGATGTAAGCGAGCTGTGAAATGTATACTTGATGCTGCATTTAGTGGAAGCTGAACATAAAGAACAGCTCCTCTTTGGAGAACTAGTGTAAAACTAACTGAATTCATATTTTAAAAGAACGTGATGGCTGATGGGGTTAAACAGTGAGTGAGTGGAGCAGGAACCAGAACAGATAAATCATTTTATGCTGTTAGCAGAGCACTCTGTAGTCTGCTTCATGCCTCATAAATCAGAAAAGAATAAATAACAGTGAGTAAGTCATTTTTTTAACCCCATGACTTTGTTTCATCAGCTCAGCTTTTGTTTAAAATATAAATATTTCACAGAAATGACAAACTAACATACAAAACTCAAGTCCAAAAATGGAAAATCTATTTGATTTTGAGACTCGCTGCATTTAATACCACAGCTAGCCTCATTAGACTGAGTTTGACTGTCTGTGGAGCGCTTTCAAACCAGTCCGATAGCCTGATCTCTTTCTCCTGTATAAGCAGCTAGTAAATCAGACACAAGGAACAGCCCTCGACTACACACACAGATGTATGTGCAACAAAAAGGGAAGTAAAAAAATGATGTATTTGATGTGGTTCTACCTTCAAACAGTCAGTGATGAAAAGCCTAAATGTTGTTGCATTCCCTACTGATGTACCCATCCTTCCTCCAGCAGTCCACGCTCTAAGCCTTCCAAAATCTATTTCCTCTGCTGGCCTCGAGTAGCTTTGGGGGAAAAAAAACAAAACAAAGACTGTCCTGACATTCACCGACCAGCCCGGACCACATTAAGTGGAAAAAGGAAACAGGCAGCTCTGACCATCTTTCCCTCTGATTAATGCTTCAGAGAGTCTTTCGGATTTGGCGTGTGATAGCTGAACTGATGCCAGCCTGTCTAGTCCTGACATATTGGGCAGGCAGGCAGACATGCACAGACATCAAACGCAGCACACTGAAGAGAAATCAGCTCTTGTCTCGAGTTCAATTCGAGATAAACAACAAGCTGTGCTGCCTTTCCTGACCCCACGCTCCTTCCTCCAATCATTAACTGCATCAGACAGTGAGACTGCGGATGACACAAAATGCATCATGTCTCACATAATTCTCAAATTTCTGCCTGTGCAAATGTGCCATGTGTGAGCCTTTATTTAAAAGTAGGAAAAGCTCCGGGCCAACTGCTCACAACGATGGCATCAGAGGTCGACCTATCAGCTGTCCCCTGTGAAATACGGGGATGCTGAAACCTTAATGTCTCGTATAGTACGGACATTTGGTCCTCCGGTGTTGAGCCAACAGATCAATAAGAGTGGTGTCATTTTTGAGCCTCGCAGTACTTTAACTTGAAAACATTGTTATTTATTAATGATGTGAGGGATGAAATACAAAATAACAGCATTCCTAAAATGTCTAGTTTTTATTTTGGTTATCTAAAACAGTCCTTTCACACCTCATTCTAGATTTGGTTAACTTTAATAAAGTTGGTGATCAGCAGTGCCATCTCGTTTCACGGAGTAAAACCCAGTCTACATTCTGTGTTTCAGTTTCTGCCCATTCATAAAAGTGGGTCAGCAGCACTTACACAAGTTTTGGTTTTGGGTTTCCTAAAGCGGCATAGTAGTGCAGATGGCAGACAGAAAAATAGTAAAAGCTGCGCGTTTTAAAATGAAGAAGATGGATGGAGGTGGATGTACAGTTGGGTGAGTGTAACCCTACACAAATAAAATATAACAAACCAAAAAAAAAAGTAACTGAGCATATGGCTTGGAATGGAAAGAGAGATACTACATAAAGTTAGCGATGCTCACGAAGCCTAACAGTCGGCTGCTTTGTTAGTACGAGTATCTGCAGCTACATAAGGATATGAGAGCTGTCTCAGTCTGATTATGCTGCCAGGAGTGAGTCACGCTGCAAGGAAGAGGAGGACCTGAAGAAGAGAATTAGGAGTGCATGACAAAAACATGCATGTGTAAATTGCTGATAACTTAAAATAGACAATAAATCCGGATTTTCTTTTTATGCCTTTTCATCTCTGCACTCAGTAATGAAGAAGAGAGGCCTGAAAGAGACGGGCATACGCTGAGCTGGGTGTTGCTGGGACTTGGGATGGATGATCAAGTTAAGAGCTAACAGATGTGCTGCTAATGTCTTGCATATCAAGCTTCCACGCCATCGCTAACACCAGAAAAGGCACTGCGAGAGCACGCACCCAGGAAAAAAGAACGGGGGAAGAGTGTCTGAACGGAGAGTGTAAGAGGAGGTGTGAGAGAAGGCAGTCAAAGCATTTTAACAAAGACTTTTCTGGCTTTTTACTAGCAGCAGGAAAAGAAAGCCACTTAAATCCAACAAGTCGAGGTATGAAGCGTGCACGTGAGTGTGAATCTCATGCTATTACAAGTCAGGTTCTTTAAATGGTGCATAATAATAACTATAATGGTACCAATAATAAAGGGGTCTATTAATCTGCCAGCACGCAGGGGACTGGATGTTTCAGGAAAAGGGGGCCTAAGGGCATCATGACTGCAAGCTCTTCTACAATCCCAGGATCTAAAAACTAAGCTGAGCACTCCCATGGCAGGGCGATGCTAATATGCCAAGTACTTTGCTCTGATGTATGACTGAGGGACAGTCTGGTTAATCTTTCATGTTACCCTCAGTTTTACACTTAGGGTCCGTGTAGATTGACTGTAGTTGTTTAAATGTGTTTTAATACAGAACCTGAATCTGCTGCTTGCAAATACAAATGGGTACACTGTTTAACAAGAAATGCCTCTCACAACCTGTGCACACAGAATGAGCCACAGGCAGCCAACAAGAGCAATCATCAGTCTGTGAATAAGAGATTCCAGTTTGGAAACAGCCTGCCTGCATGCACAAAAGCTAGTTTGGTGGGGGTGGAGGGGTAAAGTGGTATTTGGGTCAATATTTTTCATGTTTTTGGCCTTTCATTTGTTTATCCTCTGGAAAAAAGATACATACCAATATAACATTCACCCCGCTGCTTCAAGCTCTCTGTACTGTACCTTCCATCCAAAAGCTTTTAAGTCTCCTAATGAGATTAATTAAGCTGGTCCAGAGTTTGTTTAATGATGCCCTAGTGGCCTGAAGCACGGAAAAAGAACCATGGCTGGGAAACGGGAGCTTTGCATTCCAAATAAAAAAGAAAAACAAAACTTTAAAGAAGGCTTTTAGAAATAGGCTTTGCAAAGTTAAACCTGAAGTTAAGTGGTGGTAATCGTTTTAGCTACAGGGCAGCAGGACACATTTACAGATCGGTGAGCCAGTAACTAAGCTGATCCCAGTTTAGAGCACCCCTGACTGTTCCTCTTCCTCCTCTGAAAGAGGCCTCAGGAAGCAGACTATACTCCGAACATCATTTAGCAACTTCCACGCCTTACCTGCACATCTGATCAGGTCAATGGCCTCTCTTTACGCTTGCTTAAATCGAGCTACAAAGCACGACTTCAGCTGCTCTAGTCTAAATAAAAATAATTAAATTTTACTCCATCAGAGCTTGCCGTTACCTTTGATGTGGAATGAAACATTTACTAGTGCCACCACATCTCTCAGATGGGAGAAACAGCACTTTCAGATGTGCTCCCAAGAAAGTGGGACTTCATTTTTCAGCACTGCCCACGTTTCTGAGTGCTGCCAGCAGCCTCCTAATACTATTTGCTAGTAGTAATGCACCCGTACGTGCATCGCCTCAGTATCTGTCTGCTTGCTTCTGACTGTCATTTCGAAGGTGATATGAGTTCACGGCTGGGTTTTTTTCTTTTCTGGATATCTGTTGATTTTGCAGTTGGGTTTGGTAGCAAACTAACAATCAAAAATGCAATCAGTGACACAGCAACAAGTTTCATAAACAGGCCCACATCACAAAATAATCTTGGCTGTTTTTGCCTGGTGTTGGTGCTGTGCGGCCAGTAATTCACTTACCTCGTATCATGTGGCTCCTAATGCATCAACAGTCTTATCTTTCACATCATAAATTAGATTAAGAAGTTATCAAAAGGTAATTTATGAGTAAGTAATACCCGAAAAGCCATTTGGTTAAAGTGGCACCGGGAGTCCACCTCATCCTGAGTGCTGCTACAGTCGGTGGAAGCTGGATCCCAAAAACAAACTAAACACAACATTCAGATCCTCAGAGGTGCTAAATACACAGCACGAGTCGGCACTAAGGAAACATTCACTGTCTATTTGGAAGCTAAAAGCTCTGTATATAGAATGATATGCTAATTAGGCTCATGATACCTATACTACCTGGCCACGTGGAGCTGGTTAAGGCATGCTATTCAAACCCCTATAACAACAACAAGGTATTAACCAAACCGTGGATATGAAGAATAACTGCGTCCCGTACGCAGAGAGTAGCACAAAAAACATGAATGCAGAAAAACTTGAGTTCAGTAACATGTGCTGATCCCAATATTCTACATCTGATGAGGTGCTGTTTTACCTATCTGCCTCTCCAGGTCAGCTGCCTCGTCTGGGGTGGCCCTGGGCAGCACTCCAGGGTCACTGAAGCTCGTTCTCAGGAGTGTCCCCAGCACAAACAGAAACAGGACACCTCCTATGACTGGGATGACTGGGGTCAAATGCAGCGCCAGGTATGGACAACTGGAAGGACAAGAAGAGGCAATGAGACTCAAAGCAGAAACACAGTCTTGGAGTGATACTGACAAACATTGGCAGACTCCCTGAGCAGCAAGTTTGCTCGGATACAAGGTGACGTTCTTGATTTCATTATTAGCACACAGCCTGCGCAAACACTGGACACCAGTGGACACAAGCATAGAAGCTGATGAAGTGGAAACACCAAAGCTTTGCTGCTTAATGACCAGTAAGTGGATGTGACCGCTTAACAGACAGACACACATGTAAGAGTCAGTCCCCTGTGCTTTAATCTGTTCTAATGAGACAAATTCACATAATCCCATTAAATATCCAACAGTGCAGGTGGTTATTACAGTAATCACATTTAGGTCCAACAGGGGCGGGGCACAGGCTGCTGCATCCTATTTCATCTGTTAGCCCGTGGTCTGCTGGGTTAGATTTGAGGCCTGCAAAGAGGAACTACTCCAGACAAGGACAAGTATATGAACATGTGGCAGCCACATGCTGTGAGGGATGTTGCTGAGGAATGCAAAACAGCAATACTGGTGGAGTGCCAAGTTATCAGCTAATGCTAGCAAGTTTGGTCACCATACATTGCAATAAGCAGACACACATCAGCTGATCAGTGCAGACTAAAGGAATACTAGCATTTCACTCACTAACAGGAACAAACTTCTTGCACGCCCTGTTAGTACAATTAACATAAAAAGCTCCAAAAGACACCAATTCACCGACTCCAATTACCTGAGGTAGGCTTATCTACATGGCCACGCCCCTAACCCAAGTGTCCAGGTGAATGGATAGTAGACTATCCATATACGTTTTTTGTACCAAGCTGTAAATAGTTTTTAATGCTGTAACCTTGGACACTTTGGAGCCAGCCTCGTGGCCACTATAGGAACAGCAGTTTTTTAGCACTGGCTTCTTTTTCCAGCTCTGGAGGTTGCCCCTTGGTTTTACCATGCCAGGTTTCAGATGGCGGCACCTTGGGTGGGTAGCTGCATTCGCTGATGTGTGCCAACCCCGGTCAATCTGACGAACTGAGTCAAACTATAAATAGACCTGCCATGATGGGCTCTGCCCACGATAGTGGTCTGAGAGAACATACTTCAGAAACATGCACTGCAGCTCATTTTTATTTGGATCATTTTCTAAATCTGGGAGAAAAAAAATGCTTCTACTGTAAACATTAAAAGGTGCACAAATCTGGCTACTCTTCATCTCTAAATAATTTTTTACCAAAATGTATTAGTGTGGGCTACATGCTCCCAGGAAAACTTCACAGCCGGCGATCGGATGGGAGGGACGGGGGACATTAATGAGCTCTTCACTAAGTATACTCTAAGTTATTTCTGAATGATTAATGAACTGATTAATTCATCTTGTTTTGCTGCATTTACTGTAAAGATTATGTCTTTTTTTTCTCTATAAAAACCTATTTAGGGCTTATCAATGCTGTGGGGTGTACTTAACATACCTGTGTCTATAAAAACAAATACACAAACTACAGTAAGCTACATCATTCAGTGCTGTGAGTGAACGAGGCTTTGTTGCGTTTTCTCTTAGCACGGCTGACGAGTGTTTTCTGTGCTAGAGCTACACAGTGTGGATTGCACTACCTGAATGGGCGCACATCAACTCCATCCTTGAGCTCATGTAATCAGTTACTGGGAATCAAATGGGGGTGAGGGACAGAGACAGAAGATCACCCAGCCCTACCAGTGACATCTCTCTGTGAGATGGGAACAAAAATCACCGGGGACCTGTGCTGTACTGCTCTGCCGCCTAACAAGAAACAAGATGTATGTTTTCAGAAAGTTAGCTGCAACTGCAAGAGTGGAAACAAACATGCCAGCAGCCTTCTGACTACTAAAGCTGTGCTGAGAGGACCGTTTCTGTGCCAAAAAAACATTTTTGGCAAAGAACATTAAAGTTTTGGCAGAAAAAAAATGCCCCGATTTCTCTTGAGCTCTTTCTTCTGTTGACATTTCTTTTCCATGCTATCCAAACAGCTGCTGCACTTTTCTGCTGCTGGGTTAAGTCTGTGGGGTCTAAGTCACTTTTTCACCGGCTTTGTTTCACCTGGTCTCCTTGTTGTTTGTGAAAAATCAACCCTATAATGCACAAACTAGTAATATAGATGATTTTTTTCAGGACTCTCTCAGTCTCTCGCATCACTGGAGGAATTTTGGCTCCCACTCTTCTTCACAACACTGCTTCACTTCATTAACATTTGCTAGCACTTATTTATGCACAGCTCTCTTAAGTTTCTGCCACAGCAGGTCTGGACTCTGGGCCATTGCAACACCGTGATTCCTTTCTTTTGGAGATTTGTTGCTGTGCTTGGGATCTTTGTCCTGCTGCATGGCCAAGTTTGGGCAGAGCGTTAGCTGTCAGAGAGATGGCCTCTTTGGTATACAGAGGAGTTGAACTCACTGAGAAGACTCACTGACTGCGAGGTGCCCAGGTCCTCTGGCTGCAAAACAAGCCCAAATCCTCAGCCCTCCACCACCGTGCTGATGGTTGCTACGAGCTATTTGTGCTAATATACTGTGTTTGGTTTTCTCCACTTTGGTCTCGTCTGTCCAATGGGCATGCAGCTTTGCACACCTAAGCCATGCTGCCACGTTCATTTTCAGAGAGAAGCGGCCTTCGCTGGCAGCCCATACAAACAAGCCGACCGAGTGCTAACCGAGGCCTGTAGAGTCGCAGATGGAGCTCTTGGGTTTGATGCAGTTTCTCTGAGAGCTGCACAGTCTGAGCTTGGGGTGAATTTGCTGGGACGTCCATTCCTGGGAGCTGCTCACATTTGCTTATGATTAGTTAATCATGTGCTTTAGATTGGCAGCACCTGGGTGCTAATTACCACCTTAGTTCCTATACAGCAGGGGTCATCAACTACATTTGTCCAAGGGCCAGAATTTTTCTCAGCAGACAGTGTGATGGCCAGATGCTCTCGTAAAGTAAAATAAATATTGTATCCTAAGTAATATATTATCATTTGATATATCAATTTTCCTTTCCTTTATATTATTTATAATGATGTGATGTGCAAGTCTTGCATATACATGTTCTTCTCTGTACTCATTATAGATATAATAAGCACAGGAAACAATAAAATGTTACATGAGAGCGATGAGTTTATCTCTGAACAATCTATTTTTCAGAAGATTTTTAAAAAAATGAATATAGAAACATGAAGAGTTCAGATGCAAAACCTTCTAAATCTGCCCGGATACTTTTCTTTTAAAAGAGCTTTTTTTTTTTGTCCGTCCTCTGTCCAGTGTGAATGAAGGCAAAGGCCCAAATATCAGACAATGACAAAAAGATTTTGACATAGATTCACACAGTACAACCGCAATGGCACAAAATGGCAGCACATTTATTTTAACAATAACAGAATAGTAGATACTAGGCCTCGGGGTTCATGACAACCGAGGGACAGACGCACGGGGGGGGGGGCTGTGACCGAAAGGGGGTGGGTACACGCCGAGCCGCCTCCCCTTTGGTCCCCCCGTGAGCAGACCGTGTGACAGACCCTCACAGGAAAGGAGACGGAGCCCCGCGCAGGCCGGGGAGTACGCTCAGCAGCCAGTAACAATCCTTCTGCAGGTTCACGACAGAAATCTCGTTACAACTTTTACTTCCTTGAGTTAGACAAGTTTGATCGCCGAACGTTTTTTCTACACAAAACAAGGTTAGACTCACCTTCGGCTGTGTTTACAATCTGATCACCACCAACAAAAGCCGGCTGCTCACTGCAGCCAGAAACTGCTTGAAGTCACATGGTCTGATCTTGGAATTCAATTGGTTCTAGGGACATGGAGGCATTTACCGGCAATGGGAAGTGGTGTTTCGAGGCTTTTGATAATTCAGACTAGTCAGAAACGGGTATTTAATCGGTTATGACGTGACATGATTGATTGGCATATAGAACCTGTGGCAATACTATTCGGGGGGCTTGATGGAAAGCTCTGGCGTGCTGGATGTGGCCCGCAGGCCGCCAGTTGACGCGCTTCCTGCTATACAAGCAATAAGGATGGTTTTTCACTTGACTGCACAGAGTCTTCTTCACTGTAGTGTCAATCACTGTGAGAAATTGGTTCAAGTAAATCAGAAAAGGAATAGCTGATTTTTGTCTTAATAACTTCAACAAACAATAAATGATAACAAAAATAAAGCATAGCCTAAAGGGGAACTTCAGCTGATAAAAAGATTAACACCCATGAGTCCAGAACCCACAGCCTGCCTCTGTCCGTCTACACCTGCCCCACGAAACACAGAATTTCAAAGTCTTGTCATTATTAAGCACCTTTTCATCCACCCGCTCAATCTTGTCTCTATTCACTATGATTGGTCACACACCACATTAATGAATCCACTAATTAGAGGTGCTAATGGGAAATCATCACAGTTGCAAAAAAGCTTGGCAGACCTTGTGTGAGGGTGCTGCATCTGTAACAATTAACCCAAAGTGGAGCTCTGAATAGATCTGAAGTAGTCAGAATCATCTGGAAATGAATACATGAAGGGCTGCTGGGAATGCTCTGCATGTCGTCTCTTTCTGCTGACCAAAAAACAGCACGTACTGGGTGGAAAAAAATTCTTATATCTGGCAAATGCCCATGGAGAAGTCTGAGAGCACAGCAAAAACCTGCTGCCCGTGTCCTCAGGAGCTGCGTCTCAATGTGTCGGACATTCGGAACATAATGAAAAGGCAGTCATGTGTGATAGAAAGTGACAGGTGGGTAGAGCTGGACAGAGATTAAGCACTAAAGCCATTAGAGGAAGAGGACAGGAGCAACATGAAGCCTGCCTTTTCTATCTACATCGATCGATAGAAAAACGTGGACATGCTCTAGGCAACCAACATCTTGCTTCGTTTAAGATCTTCCTGAAGAAAAATCCTTATAAAAGAAAACAACAACCTTCATCAGCCACCGAGCATGAACGGTAAAGACGATGGGCCGCTTGCTTTGGCTTTAAGGGCTGCGTCAAGCAGGTATCAACATGGAAATGGACATTTACAAATCTGCATCTTTATTTCTCTTTACTTGACACAAAATCTTAAATTTAACTGGGCCTCTGTTGCCATGGAGACGGACAGTATCCAATGTCAGACATGGTAAATTTTGAAGGGGGATGTGGTTACCCTGGAAACAGCCACATGAGTGAGGGTGAAGCTTCCAAGGAACAGAAAAAAAAGACGAGACAGCGTGATGGCATTCAGTAGGATCCTTTTAGATGTCTCAGCAAACGGGTTGGTTAATAAAGACCATCACGCCATCTCGTTGGATCCACACACGGGGGAAATCTGACTTCATGACCCGATGTGACTAAACGGGAACAGTGACCGTTACACGATGTGGGTATCATCACAAACTGAATGAGCAAAAATGTCTCTTATTTATTATGGGCTACACAAGCTTCTATAATAAGATAAACAAATGCCTTTTAATCAAGTGAAATATACTGCAGGGTGGGGGACTGCACACTGCATTAAGCGCACTTGGCTTGCAGTGAGTCTGTTGTGTTATTTGACAGAAACCTGTGCATTTCCCTGTTATTTGTTACCATTGTTAAAAAGACTACACACTAATCCTACATGATAAAACACAGTGAAGTGTGGTCTGTCACTGGCAAAGGTTAATAAAAGAACTATCAGTGTCAGTGAAAACGCACAGCTGCACAGTTGTGTTTAAACATTTAAAAGAGGACCTTTTTAATCTTAGCCTGGTACAGACTCACTTTATTCTAGAGTAGGTTTGATTACCTTTAATGTAAAAAACAAATCTCTTTTTTAGCACCTGCTTTTTCAGAAAGTTGGCCTGATTATGTATGTGACTGGCGTGGACCTCCAAAGAGCTGTCGACTGTGAGCCATGGCAGAAATTATAATAAAAAATAAATGATCCAACCCAGTCTGTTCCCGCCTGGTTCAACAGCTGTTAAAGGCCAGCAGATAAAACCGTGTAACTTCATGAAATTTGAGTCTCTGAGTGATGACCTCACTTGTGTGTTGGCTGAGCGAGAGGGAGAAATATTGATTACCAAATGCTTTACCTGAATACAGCTTTACTCACCTGCAGCTCTTTTTCCTGTCATATACATACAACCACTGGGGAAACAAACTGACTAAGAAGTGAAGCCAGCAGAAGAGTCTTAAACCTGCAGTCTTTCAAATAGCCAGCTAATCCTCTCACTGCACAGAGGTCCAATGGTGCAGAAGTGTATGGGGAAATGAGCCTACACCTCACTGGTCTTTGACCCGAGCCAAAACTCTGCTTTTATTTTGTTAATATGGTTCCTTTGAAAGTAAGCTAGATGTTAAATGCAGGGAATGCTTTAGGGTGGCCGTGTATGTGACTGAGCATGCAGTGTGCTGTATTTCTAAGTCTGATCCACCCAAGACGGTGGAGGCCAAAATGCTGAAGGTAAGCATTTTTTGTATTAATAATAAACCTGTAAAGATGATTAGCAACTTAAACTTTAGACTCAGCTCTTCATGCTGCAGATATCACTGCTACAGAGAGAGATGGGGAAGATTTCCGCAAACTAAACCGTCTGCATATAGACACCTTTTACTTTAGCGTCTTCATTCAGCTGTGATCCTCTGTGTAGCACAACTGAATTAAAATGGCCTCTGTGCAACTGCTCTCTGTATTTATTATTCCCACAGAAGGCCACAGACATAGTCAGGTCACCATGTTTTTGGGCAATGACACATTTTGTAACTTTCAGCTTCAACAGATTTAACAAAAGTACTGCAGGAAGTGTTTTGGGATTACAGCCATTTTTCTACACAGCCCCCCATTTTCAGAGCTTCAAACAGAACGACTGACTGAAAAACAAACCGCTCGCTGATCTGAAACACACCACATCACCTATCAAACACGGTGGGTACAGTGTTATGGCGGGGGCTTGTACGGCTGCCAGTGGAGCCAGGTCACTGGTGTTTATTGATGATGTGATGCTGACAGAAACAGCAGGATGAGTCGTGATGTGTTCAGGGCTGTGCTCTCTGCTCAGCCTCAGACAGGTGCTGCAAACAGATCAGAGCTTCACAGAGCAGATGATACTGAGCCAAAGCAAACTGCAAAAATAAGACAAGAGGTTCTCAAGGCAAAGAAACGGGATATTCTGCAATGATCAAATCAATCACCTGATCTCAACCCAATAGAGCAGCTTTCTAGTCACTGGAGACCAAACTGAAGGCAGAGACCCACAAACAAGTAACAGCTAACAGCTGTAGCAGTGAAAGTCTGCAGCCGTCTCGTACCAGGTACTTTTTTAGTACCCACTCAGCCGGGGTTCCAAGCGATCCGAAAATGTGACGCAGAAGAACAGCATGCCACTGATTGGCCAGAGACTGTCGTCACTAGTTGAGTCATGAGAGCGACTCCTTCACCAGAATCAACTGTGCCATTTTTAAAACCTGACAAGAAAATGGAGGTATGCAACGCACCGGTTGAACGACCAGACCGACAGTTTGCATCGGTAGTTTTGCAACAATAGTGCCATCTGAAATAGTCCTGCAACTATCGATTATTTTAGTAATCAAGTATAAGATAAGATAGAACTTTATTGTCATTATACATACAATGAAATTAAACATCATGCAATGAATTATACAACATCATTCCATCATAGTATAACGACATTTCGTTCAGACAACCATCCGAGACAAGGACAGACAAGACTGCAGCCGCTGCCACAGGGGGCCGCAGCTAACAGTTAATCTCCGAAAAAAGGAAAAACAGACACACCATGGGGAAGTTGGGTTAAAAAAAAATTAAATTGATTACTGAAAAAAATTCTATTGATTACTCGAGTAATCGGATAAGAAATACTTTTTTCGTATTAACAGTTCATCTGCATATTTTAACTTCCGTACTGCAGTTTTTCACTGTGTGAAACAAAAAGCGGTGGATGGAGCAGCTACAAAGTTCTCTTTTCTTCATGTGCTGATCAGGTGGTTGATGAAGGACCTCCAGCTGTTTCCCAGTAAAGGTTGAATGGTAATTACAGGGGAAAAAGCTTCTTTTAGGCACTAGATAAAAGTTAACTTTCGCTCCATCTGAGCTCTCCGTCTCCATAACGGCTCCACCTCTTTGCACCTTTGCCCACCACCATTAAACTCACAAGAAGAAGACGACGATGACTACAGTGATGGAGAACTATAATGCTCCTAATGTGGGTGAAACGCTCCCCTTACACTGAGACACCTGAGCGCTGCAGAGTTTAAACAAAGCATTGAAGCAACAAATTTGCTTTGAGGATTTTTTATAATCAAAATATTCGAGTTACTCGAGGCATCGTTGCAGCCCTAATCTGAAACGCACACACAGCATACATATTTTAACCCTATACCGCCGGGCGATTGCAGCTGAAGCACTGTTACCTGCCCCCACTAACCGTGAACAGCTGTTTAATACAGAGCCTGAGGCCGCTGATCAAAGGAACTTTGAATTGCCGTAATAATGCGATCGTTTGTCCTATCGGAAAAATTCAAACGGTTTCTGAGGGCTGAGAAACTGCACTTCACACCTAACAGGGTTATTACGGTAACTGCTGCTGGAAGTACGCGAACGGTGGCACTTTTGAAGTATGCTGAGTCGATTACAACATGTTTGGTGGTATAGAGTTAATACTTAATGATAACCTTCATCCATTAAAACATTGTACGGGGGACTTATGCATGATGATAGTAAACTGGCCTTAGCTATGTTAGCTTGTGTCTATCTCATCCATTGTTGTGTTTCGTTTTGAGCCGCATATAAATTACATCAAAAGACTACTGCCCTCGCTGCTATATCGACTCCACCCACACTTAAGTGGTCCTCAATCGCAATGGAAACAACACTACCGTGGCAAGTCAAGTCGACCCACGCTGGGTAGGTACTAATGGAAACGGGGCAAAAATAATTAAAGCAATACTTTTTTAAACCCTTTGAATTAAAGCTGAAAGTTTGCACTTCAGTCTCATCTTGGCTGATGGATTTGAACTCCACTGGGGTGGTGTGGAGGCAAAACTACCAAAATAAAAAAAAAACTGTCACTGTCCAAAATGGACATAACCCTATCTTTCTACTTCAATAGGATCTCCTGAGGTTTTTCTACTCATTTGCCTCTCAAAGGGTGTATTAATCTTAACAATAATCCAAGCCACATTTACCGTTATCACATTTCCCATTAAATCCTCTTATGATGCCGCACAGTTTTTCAAAACTCAGCTGGGAGTTAAGCTTGGGGGAATTTCATCTCTGCTTGATGTAACCATGTGACTCAGTGCTGATCCCTGGCTGTCCTTTCACTGTCACCTGAGATAAACCCCATTTTTATTTCTTCTTCAGCCATACAGCTTTGAAGGAAATCAATATCCTATGATATACAGAAAATATCAAACATGGACATCTTCCTACACAATATCTGGACCTAATTTTTTTAGTGCTTGCTTGAGAGGTGATGTAGTTTACCCAGAGATATCCTGCACACTATCGCAGTACCAAAGTGTTCAAAATGTGCTTAACATGATGTTAATGATGCACTTGAAACACTTGGCTTTGTGGCCTTTCATTCTGAAGTCTCAGTACTCATCTGGGTTACATGGATACGAGGCTTTGTCAGCTTTGTTTTTTGTTTTTTTATTGCATTTTGATTGCTTTTCATGGAGGCAAGGGCAGAACATGAACCTCCACTTAGCTGCAGGCCAAGTCATTTGTCAATGAAACAACTGAACATGACATGCTTTTGCAAATGGTTACATTTTGCCCAGATTGCTTTATGCATTCATGACTTTCTGATACATGCCAGAAAAATGTCAGCAGTGTGCTGCACAGCATTGGTCAGTTGAGCTTTAGAGGACCCTCCACATCTACAAGAATAACCTTTAAACATGTGCCAGAGGTACCATCAGCTACCTCTGGCACAGGAAGTAGGTGTGCCAACTCAGAAGAGTGGCATGATAAACAAAGGATTCAGGGATGAATAAAGGCTTGAAACTATTTGGCGAGAAAACAAACAAAAAACTTGTTGGTTTGAATGTGCATAAGAGACAGAACAGACAACTGCAATTAAAGTTACATGCAAAAGATATTTACTTCTAAATGACCCACATCAGGCTGCTCCAGTCTGATAACTGGATCGGCCATCCTTCCCATCCAGGCTCAAAAAGCTGGAGCAGCTTTCTGTGTCAATGAGTCGATCTATGGCTGATCCATGTACTTCATTTGTTTGCTGTTTACTACACAGTGCATCAGCAGCAGCACTGCTGGCAGAACAGCTGAGGCCCATTTACAGGCCTACAGACAGGTTTGTGATCGTATGGCAACCACAGGTCACTAGGTAAAAATGCACATTCCCCTACTGGGTGGCAACTGATTGTTTCCTGTTGCTAGGCAAAATTGGTCCCAAAGAGGTATAGTGGTGCACCAAATACAGCAATACGTAACTGAACGAAGTACAGGAAATATA
>JAMQGT020014540.1:0-123543 GCA_024447675.2 Pterophyllum scalare
CCGCCTCAATGCTACCATGAGTGTGAAAGCACCACCAACATTCAAAAGTGACCATAACATCAGCCAGAAAGCATAGGTACTAAGAAGTGGTCTGTGGTCCCCACCTGCAGAACCACTCCTATATTGAGTGTGTCTTGCTAGTTGCCAATAATTTCCACCTGTTGTCTATTCTGTTTGCACAACAGCATGTGAAATTGATTGAAAATCAGTGTTGCTTCCTAAGAGGACAGTTTGATTTCACAGAAGTTTGATTTACTTGGAGTTATATTGTGTTGTTTAAGTGTTCCCTTTAGTTTTTTGAGCAGTATATATATATATTTAGTACATCAACATTTGTCAAAATTATTTTAATTCTGTGTTTTAAATAGTGTCTGACTTTATTTTTTGTCCTAGCACATGGGCACGTTACAGTACTGTTTGGGCCACAGCATAATGTGTCACACATAATGAAATTTTAGTCGATATAAATTAAATGCTACTGCTGTGAAATTAAAATATTGCTTTTAAAAGGTGTTATGTGCATAAACTGTACAAATGAGGCATCTTAGCCTTTTTTTAGGTGGCTGCTAGGCAATTATGATGACTATCCATATCTGCTTATTGATAAGAGCCCTCAGGGTCCTAAGCTGTACCTGTGTGCCAGTTTGGTTGCTCAAGTCCTGATTATGTCAGGAGTTCACAAATAAACAGTGATTTCCTGTATTATTGTAAGATACACAGATGCTGCTACTGTAGCTCTGTTTAACAGGGCTGGGGATTTCCGGCTCTCTGACTGTTCATAGCCGTGGTAGATTTGGAATATGCTAGCTTTATCAGGCAAAGTTTGCACTAGACTTCATTTTATTTATATTTTTAAAGATTTCATCCTGAACTTTCTGACGGCTTTAGTTTGGTTAGCTATGTTCCTAAAGTATGCACAGTGGCATCTAATCTCACTGTGTCGTGCGTTTCTGGTCCAGCACCTTCATAACACAAATTCTTCTTCTTCTAATTTAGTTATTTGATAGTACAGTAGTTTGCAAACAGCTGATAGTTGTATGACAGTCACCTTCTGGTGACGGCAGTCGGAGTAGTGCTGGCAAAGGGAAAGCGTGTAGTTTCAAGACATGAAATGGTCAGATAAAGTATTCGATCCTTTGTTTTCTTTTAAAAAAAAAAAAAAAGTTGAGAATTTGAAAATCATGAGAATCCCTACAAATTACACCCATGTTTATATAGCTGGGTGAGGGGGCCCAGTATAAAATGCTGCTGTGTGACTGTTAGTCACTCCAGTAATAATGCGTTAGTATCCAGATGTAATGGATGATGAACACACAGTTTTTTTAAACCCTCACACAGTCTCAAACATGCACACTTTGATGATGTTAACAAGTGAGTCTTTCCTGCCTTGTTAATGAATCTCTATTATTCATACTTTTCTTTCAAAAACACCGAGGTCTTCAAGCCAAAGTTGAGATAAACTCCAGGAATATATTGTGAAGGGTTATGTGGTTAAGGATTTATAGAAAGCTTCTCTATAGCAAACCCTAGAGAGATGGTTCTCCAGCTAAAATATTGGAGGATTTAAGGCTTTAAACATACTAATATTCTTACTAGTGGCATCTCTACATTTATTCTATTCACTTTGTTTTATTGTAGTGAAGAAAACGGTGCCACAAAGAAGATTAACCGCCACAAAATGAAAAAGTCCAAGTCTGACACAGAGGCATGCTTATCAAAACGGTCTAAAAAATCGGCACGGAAGAAGAAGAAGAAAAAGAAGAAGAAAGGTGAGGACGGAAGGCGTAAGAAAGGGGACAGCTCGAGCAGTGACTGCAGCAGTGATGACAGCGGCGCTACCAAAGACAAGCAGAGGAGAAAAAGGACTAAAAGTCGAAATAAAAACAAGAAAGCCGCAAAAAGCAGAGGAAAAGACGAGGACAGCAGCACAGAGGACAGTAACGATGAGATAAAAAGGGAGAGGCTGTCTCACAGTCGCAAAAAGCGAAAGCACGACTTGCACAAAGACTCGGACTCAGGGGCGAACTCAAAAAAGAAGAGGAAAAACTGGAAAGCGGTGGGAGAGGAGAGCTCGGATAGCTCTGTGGATTGAGACGCACTGATAAAAACAGATGCACAGTTCAGGTAACGACCCCCGAAACTGATGCGGTTTCCTTTGTTGTCCCTAACTGCGCTAAGGGTTTTTCACTGTGGGGCTCTTCTAAATTGCACTTTGTTTAACATCAACAAACCTGTGCTTTCGGGTGTCTCCGTGGGCATCCTGCGTGGCAGAATCTCATCACCTCTGCAGTGACTTGAAGCACACTGTACAGCAGTACAGACAGCAGGGAGCACGAAGAAGGATGGCGGAGTAGCAACCGTCTGTCTCAATGGGAATCCCGCGAGCTGCAGGCACACTGATTGATCGACTCACCTCAGACTGTCTGCCTCACACAGTGACCTTCTGTCCTGAGAAGACCAGTGTTTTTATTTTATTTATGAGAAAATGCAATATATATCATCAATTGTAATGGAATATGTATTTTATTTTTTCATGTCTTGCAGTTTTCACTCTTTGTATACAGTATATTGTCATAAGTGGGAAAATAAATGTCTATTTTGCATTTTTTAAAATATAGTTTTTGTATTTAAACCCTTAATGAATTTACACTAATAATTACCATCTTTCCAGTTGAAACCTGACATGGTTCTGACTGCACAAAGCTTTACGGGGTTACAGCACCGAGCAGAAAAGTATGAGGGTATTAGTATCTTTTCTGGAAATTTTCACCTTTTTTTCTGATTAATTACAGCAAAAACTGTACTGACTGTGAACAATGTCATAAATATGTGATCCAGAGAGCAGTTCTGGGGTTTTAACAATGCACACACTGATGGTCTTCATTCCACGAGGATTTTAAATGAGTTGGAACAGATAAATTATTTATAATGCCGTGGGTGGTTGCTGTACTTTTTTCAGTAGTGAAGACCAGGATAAGGACATAAACCTTCCACTCAAAAACGTATCAAGCCGGCCTCCCCCACCACCCCGGCAATTTCCATACAGCGCTTTTATTTTCATCTGCCACAGAGCTCCTCTGTTATACTATTAAAAACACATCAGTGAGCCACACCGTCACTGGCAGACACCTTCCATTGCACTGAACGCTGGCATCGTTTATTCTGAATCATTCCCGCATGCACCATTTTGCTCCAATAAACACTCGTTAGGTGAACAGTATGCAGCTGAAAATAGTCCCCAACATATATATTGTTTTACTCTGGTTTGAGTAACATTAGCAAAAACTCCAGTGATGAATTGTTCACAGAAATGATTTGACATTGTTAAGTAAAATACATTTTTGGCCCCGTGTGTTTAAAGGTTTACGTACATGTGAGAACTACAGGTAAGGCAATAGAGGGCATCTTGTCATGGGATCTGTTAACAATGGCCTTAAGTGATAAAATAATATAATATGATCTTTAACTGGAAGGCGTATGCATGCTGAACCACATGAATCCCAAACAGATTGTAGTATAAAGGTAAGCACAACCAGTTTCTCTGTAGTTAACGTGCAACATGTTTCAAGGCAAAAACAAAAAAGCAATGAGATGGCGGTATAAAAGTAGATAGCTTGCGTTAATAATTCATACTTCAACACTTTGAAATAACCGCTGGCATATGAAAAATTGCATTTGTGATTAGAGGTCTTGCGATTCTCTCGAGTTGCCGAGTTGTTTGTCAGGAAAGAAACGGGATGGCTCTGTCTCTGTGGACCAACGTGGATCAAAGACCTCGCCACAATCCTGTTCCAGTCTGAACATGGAGGTTTTGCTTTTTTATTTATGATGCCACAGACGGACTTTTTTATGCTACCACTCGTGATCAAAGTGAATAAATTTAGTGCTGTGTAGGGCTTCTTTCCGACCTGCTATGCAAGTCTAGTCTGTATTGCTGAGGAGCAGCAGATCGCCCTGTGCCGTCTTCTTGTTTCTGTAACATTACCACAGCGGGTGAATGTAAAGAAAAACGCAGTAATGCCACACACAGCTGATACAATTTTTGTACAATACTCCTGAACACCACCCTTCTGCCCATATCAACACCTTCCTCTGTCCAGACTGGTAAGAAAGAGTAAGCCTGTGCCATCTGTGTATTTATAGATAATCTGATGCCAAGGGAAGTGTTGGTAAACCATTTTGAAAAATGTGTGTACTGGAAAAGCCTGAAGCACTTTGCTGAGTCTGTGTCAATAGGCTAAGTGTTCTCTCTAAGCAGCAGAGAGTGAGTTGTGTTCAGCTTGGCTGCAACTGCCCGAATCTTGGAAATGGAAGAAAGCAAGTGAAATTCAGCAAGTCAAATCAGTTTTGACGGCAGTTTTTAAACACATTGCCATGGATTATAAGCAGTTTGGCAAGAGGGCAAAATCAAAAACTTGAGTGTTTATTACAGCTGGACTTTTATATGATAGTTAAGACAACAATCTGTTTTTAGAAGGGGAAAAAAAAGCTGGTATTGCTGATATTGTAATGATAATGGAAAAAAAAAAGAGCCACATTTGTGCTGTTGCATGTTACTAAAAGTCTCTGGATGGTTTAGTGTTGTTTCAACAATTAACAAAACTCTGAAAAAAGTTTGGCGGGAAAAATCAGGCTTTAGTTAAAAGCGTGTCATAAGCGCAATTTCACATAAGAACACAAAAGCATGGCTGCGGTCCTGAACAGAAATAATTGTAAATTTAAAAAAAAAGAAAAAAGTACTAAACCATGCTCAAATTGGACTTTTCGAAAACATATTTGCATGGTATAAAGATAAAATGGGAACTTAAGCAAATAAACAAACCTTTAGGAAGTCTAGGCCCATTTTTTTTTTGCAGTTACTCAAAACTGCTGATAAGAAAGCCCCCCCCCCGGTGCTCGCTGGTTTGACTGTCCTGGCCAATTCTTTTAAGACCGAGTGATGTCTCAGCCTCATCCTCCTACCTAAGCAGATTTTGTGTTGAATAGTGGTTACAGATATGAGCGCACACAAAAACACTTCTCCTGTTTCGGAGACTTGGCCAGCCTCACAGCTCCAGACCGTTAAGTATCTGTGGTTACTGAAATAAGGAGACGGATTGAGCTCAAGAAGTTTGCGCGCCCCAAACTGACAGCTGAGCATTTACATCCTGAAGTTAAATCCCCTTCTCGAAGCTATGTAAAATGTGAATGTTTGTGCTGTAAATTGGTTAAGTGTGATGAGGAAAGATGAAGGGATGACCTCGTTCTCGGATTCAATCCTCTCCGTCACCGAGGATGTAAATAGGAGACTCTGGAGGATTGGAAAAACCCCCAGTGTGACTTATCTTTCTGCTCCATGTTTTATCTCTCTGCTGTCCACACAGCTCGGTTTCATCTCAGCCTGTTCTGAGTAGCTGTAATCAGAGGGAGAGGGTGTTTACCATTTCAGCAAGCAAATACCCCTCATCTGCCCCGATCCTATCTTTTCCTGTTGTCTGGTCTTTTTTTAGTAACACTTTAGTTCACCCACTGTATTATGCATTCACATGCAGTACATAAACAACTTGGTGAAAGTGCAGTATATTGTAGTTGTAAGCAGATGTTTTGTCATTGCAGGTGTTTATATAAATGCTTGGCATATTTAAATTTTTAATGTAAGTGTTAAATTAATTATTATTAAACATTTCACAGTGGCAATTGGGCAATGCAAAAATCCACTGATGAATGAAAACGTTTACCAGCCGTTTAAACCTGCCTGAGTCATTTCTTTTCTCCATGTGTATAAACACTTAATGAATTTTTAAAAACTCAATTTGAGTATTTGTTAAACATATTTCATTAAATATGACTGGCCTACTGCCATATTATTTTGTGCTATTAATATGTTTTGACACCAGCTATGGATGCTGATGATTACATTAAAAAACACTCTGATAACTGCTCACAACTATAATCTAATGATTTATTAAGTGATCCATACTGTACTGCTTTTAAATGTTAAATAGAAGGCAAAATAAACTTTGACCTTTAACATATATAAATGAAAAAGCCAGGCACAGCACAGGCCTCGTGCTGGTTATTAATATATCCTCACTGCAGCATGCAATTAATTAGGAACCTTGCAGAGCTTTGTTTCCCCCTAGTGGTACATGTCATATCTTACACCCTTGATAATAACAGCTGGCCGCATTTGGATTCAGCACCATGTCCAGTTACCATGTCCCTCTTCGTCCCACAACCCACTCCGCTTGGTGGTCATAGAGGAGCTTTTGCAGAAGCCTTAAATAGCACAGAGAAATCAAATATTTATCATCTGAATTTGTGTGTCCCTTCCTGCAGTGGACGGACACACAATCACACACACACACACCATCCTACTGCTGCAGCACAAGAAGGAAATGCCACTGATACAGTTAACCCACACAAAAAAAATTTAATACCCTTCGTGAGGGAGTAGATGGTCCAAACCTTGACATACTAAATAGGGAGAGGTGTGATGACACAGGTTTTTAATGTAAAAACTTGCAGCCAACACCCAAATGCTTTGTAAAAAGTCATGTGACATATGACTTACTTACTTACATAGTTAGTACACATACACCAATGTTTTAATATACTTATATATGTCTTTTTGTTTGTTGTCTTTTATCTAGACCAGCCAGATACAGTACTGATTAATATACAGTCACATCTGCAACAATACCAATTTAATATCATACAGTCCGACCGTCAAAGAGGAATCCATGGCAGGTTTCCAGGTCCATCTTCTCTATGCAAACATAAGAAATCAGCCTCTGTAAAATTCTCTTCTTTTTTAATAATCATTATTGTATAGACTGGTGGTGATACTTGTCCTTGTATCTCGTGTCTTCTGTGCAAAAGTTTTTTTTTTGTTTTTTTTTTCAATTTTATTTTGAGAACCCAAAACATGATTGACATAACAGGATACCTGGCTGTTCACTTTACAGTTATGATGAAGTTTTTTTTTTTCCTTTTCTTTTCTTTTTTTTTTTTTTTTTACAATTAAACAGTCACATCCAAACGACACACCCCCTTGGCATATCACAGAAAAAGGAGAAATTAAAAATCCAACATAATGCTTCCCGTTATCAGTACTGGAAAGCAATGGTAGAGAGGACGGTTTATGACTACAGTGAGCAGCATCCTCCATTCGTACATTTTTTTTTTTTTTTTTAGAATAAGGCACTGCTGCATAAAGAAAGGACATGGCCAACAAACTTCTGTGGGAGCATGATGGGGAGGCAGGATGAACGAGACTGTGTTCTTCTCCAGCAACTCACAGAAAGCTTGTGTCAGTATATGTGCTTGTGTTTTATCACTTGCTGTGTGCTGGGAAAGTGTGTCATATGGCATGTAGACATATTTGTGTTTTTACATGTGTGTGTGTGTGTGTGTTTGTGTGCGGCTGAGCCATTTCTTTTGGCTACACTACTTTACTCAGACTGTGCTCTCTAGCATCCACTCAGTGCTGCTGAATGTAACTCTCCTGTTGGCAAGCGGAGACGACTCCACGTTGAGCTGGTTGGTGGATTTGTGCCACCTTGTCCTCGCTCTGCGTGGGTAACTATGACTCTGAAAAATGGAGTAATCCCCACCGTCAAAAGAGAATCTGTGCCTAGTTCGTGCTAGCTCGTTAGGGAGCAACCCCATGTTAGCCAGGGCATTTTTCTTGTCCTTGAGCCTGGGAGCCTCCTTGGTGCCAGCATTGGGGCCTATGAGACACAGGGACATGGTGGAGCCCGTCAGGCTACTGTCCGTCTGCGTGTCCTCAGACGGGGGACCAGAGCGCTGTGCATCCAGGCTGGTTCGTCTCTTCATCTTGTCTACAGTCAGGGGAGGCAGCTCCACCTCCAGGATGGCAGTTGTGGCTGCTGAATCCTCCTTTTTCTCACCATCCACCCTCAGCACCAGTGCCATGCACTCTTTGGGTGCTTGGGCTTCATGCTGGCCTTCGTCAGAAGGTTGCTTGGAGGCGGAACGCTGGAGCCGCTGCTGACTGCCATTGGTCTGGGAGTGCATGCTACAGCTGACCTTGGTCTTGCCGTCCTCTGGGCTGCTGTAGGCCTTGTAACGAATCATCAGGATGATGATGAACACTAACACCGAAGCAACAATTATACCACCAATAATGATGATCATAGTGCCTCCCAGGAACTGGCTGTGCATGAAACGGCACTGGCTGACCTCACTGGCTGTGTGGAACTGTACACAGCCGACCACACGGGTAGCTGTTAATGAAGTGATGCCGTCATCGTAGACCGCCAACACACAAAGGTCATATTCCCGTCCTGCAGCTAGATCATTGATTAAGAAGTTCTTGCTGGTAGATGGGATCATTCTGCAGAAGAAAAGAAACAGCGCGGTGGTGAAGACGAAGAGGATTAATCTTAAGAATTACAACACCCACATGCAGTAATTTGCATGAGGCGTATTAAATCACACAAAAGTGTCAGTTCCACGAAGAATAAGGCAACAGTGCCATTACTGCTAACTTTAAATATTACCCTGGTAGAAAAAGCATCACACTTCATTAGGTGACTTATCAGAACATATGTTGCATCATAAAAACACTGTGAGATGCTGCTTGTTTCAGTGTGCGTCTAACAAAGTGACATCGAAGGTGATAAAAAAGGCAGGAGAGGCTCACTGTCTTAAGTATATGCCACAACAGCTGCAGGCTGGAGGACAAGTGACGCATGATGTTAAGACAGTTTGGATGTGTGAATACCTAAGGTCACAGTTTGTTGGCAACTGCAAGATTACACAGCTCTAAATACGAAGGAGAAAGGCATTGTCTTCAGGTCAACATTGGTGTTAATATAATTAGAAGCTTGTTCCTTTTCCCTAAGGGGAGACTTTGATGGTTATCATTTGTAGGTAATAATGTACCACCTAAAGACAAAACAACACTCAGCTCCATGCTAAAACAGGATGAGAAAATTATACAGGAGAGCAACTCATTATATCTGATAAAACCTAGAAAGAAAGGGTGGGGGGTGGGGGGTGGGGGAAGTCAACCACTATTATTAACTCACTCTGTGAATACATAAATCCTGGGATGCTTTTTGGTAAAATAGATTCAGTTAATTTGTGTCACATTTTGCATAATAAACACGTGAGACTTCAAACTCTCATACTTGAACGGTGTTTGCAAATGGTAATTTTTTAGCCATTATTCTAAAGAGTTAGCTCATCCAGGGTAGCCATGCAAAATGTTGTAATTGCCGTGACTTGTTTAATATTAATTTTTTGAATGGCGGTATCTGGGAATTTTAGCTGAATTCTGAAAAATTATGAATATCCCAAGAAATAGCAATGCTACAAGAATGAAACTTAGCAAGCTGCTCCATGCACTGGTTCTTTATGCTGAAAAATAAAATGCACACCCAAAACAAGTACTTTTCTAGTGTAATTACAGTTTGTTGCTAATCCTAACACTTTGGTGTAATGTAACAAAGTAGATTTCCTCAAGTACTACACTTGAAAACCTGGATCTCTTTTTCATTATATTTCATATAAGAAATATTTTGGCTTTACTTTAACAGAGATTAAAACACATTTTTTTCTTGTGATCCCTCACCAAAAAAAAAAAGGATAAAACCCCAAACTGAATACAAATCTGTCAGTCCTGAGCACTGTCCGTATGGTTACATGGTTCCATTTGTTGAGCGTGCATGACATTAGATTATAAGCTGCTTGTTTTTATAATGATTGGCTGTAATATCTCACAAACTGTACAGAATAGAACAGCTGCTTTGATGGTCTCACTATGTGGTTAGTTACAAAGGGGAATCCTGTAAAAGCTTCAGTCTCCTCCTACATGTTTTCAGATGCTTTCGATTCTAAGTTGCTCTGCTGGCAAAGTCTTAAGGCGGCTGCCAGCTTTAACAGCAGCAAGCAAGCTGCAAGAGTTGTGGGGATGCTGCAGCTGTGAGCCAGTTGCAGGGAATCTAAGAAAGATACAGCAGCTGCCTGCTTCAGTAGCTGCAAGCGAGCTGCAAAAGCTTTCAGCAGCCAAACTGAATTTCAGTAGTATGCAGCAGTATAAAGCAGCAGTATATAGTTAACAGTTACCAGCTAGACTCCAAGCTCCGCAAATATGTTACATATATACAACTGGGAAGTGTTACAGTAAGTAAGTATCCCTCTGGAATGTGTAGGTGGATGCTGGAGTGGTGGATAGGTTAAAAGAGCAGTAGTGCTGACATGTCAGAAGGAGAAATGGGATGAAGTTTTGCACCTTAAATAAACCAACTAATTGGGAGGGTATGCTCATTATATGATGTGAGTAGAGCGAGGCGTGTTTCATGTGTACAACACAGTGCTGCTACCTTAATTTAGACCTACTCAAATTCATTTTCATATTCCACACACTCCTACTCCACTCCATTCTATTTACAGTTACCAGCTAATAATTTTCACTTTACATACAAAACATTTAAGTAAAATATGATGCACTGTTATGAAGTTATGGATTCATGGATCTAAATGTGTATGTAGGGGTTAAAACCAGCTCCAGCTCAACCATAACAACTAAGTATGTTATTACATGTTAATTTATTAGCTATAATGACAATAATAATAGAAATATAAAATTTCTCTCATTTTTGGCTTAAAATCCAAAACTGGTTACGATGTGTTTAACAAAACCTTATTAATCCTCTCATGACACCTCAGATGTATGTTTTTACTGTGGCCAACCTGGAGGACATTCATCTGTAAACAAATATTTTCATCGAGTTTGTACTGGCACTTTTACTTTACAGTAAGTAATAGGATCTGATTCCTTCTTCCACAACTATAACCAAGCCTATCATTAGACGACCGCATGTAATCACACTCTGTGTTGCAACCAATTAATGCAGACACTTGCTAATGAAACAAACCGTTACATGTGGTGAAATAGTTAGCCTCAGTGTTATTGTTGTTGTCACATTATGTTTTAATGATGCTGAAAAGACTTTTAGGGTGCTGGACTCAGCTGCTTGAGTGCTCTGTCATAAAAAGTAATTACTGAAAATATAAATATCTTAAGTGTACTATACAATTTGTGCACAGAACAATTTTCATCTGTGGAAAACTCTCTCCTAACTGCACTATGGGAGTTGCTTGTTTTTGGATGCACTTAATCATTTTGCTTCTCTGGGATCTGTCAGTTTCCCATAACGGGCAGCTGTGCCATTCAGCAGATGGTCAATCCAGATGTCTCACCTATCCTCATGTCCCTATCTACCCCTTTTTATCCATCCCAGCTCTATAGCTTACCTGTACACCAAAGTATCATCTGCTGTGCTGTTGTACTGAATCTGGTACATTCTGATGCCGGGGATATGGCGCTCAGATGGCCAGCGGATCACAGCAGAGGAGGAGGTCAGTTCAGTGACCATCACCCTCCTGTCCTGTTTGTCGTAGCCCTTGGTGTCATTGCCAGATTTGGAGGAGGTGGTTATGTCTGAGAGGCCGGGGTCCTCACGCATGTGGCCTGTGTTGTTAACAAACAAGGGTAAGGGAATCATATTGATCTCAACAGCAGCTGTAGCGATACCTGCCGCATTGGACGCCACACAACTGAATGACCCACTGTCCTTCAGTGTGGTGATTAGAATATCAAGGGTGCCATTGTCATACAAGACGGTACGGGAATTATTATGCACCAGCTTGCCGTCTGGTGACCGCCAGTGAATATCTGGTTCCGGATCACCCACAGCTTTGCATTTAAGAGTCACTCCTTGCCCTTCCATCACATAGGGTTTACTGACAAGGTGTTTGGTGATTAGTGGAGGCTCACAAATAAACTCCTCCTCTTGAATAGACCAGAAGTATTTGTCCATGAGGTGCTCTGGTGAAGCACAGGTCTCCAAATCATCCTCTCTTGTCAGCCTGCGCAGCCACAGCAGCTCACAGTTACAGTGCAGCGGATTTCCAGCCAAAACTCACGGTCAGAGTAGACGAGCTGGAGACCTTGGCATCAGACAGAACCTGAGCGTGCTGGAACAGGCTATCTGGCGGCAACTTCTGCAGCCTGTTAGAGGTCATGTCCAGGCGGACCAGCTTAGTGAGCAGTGTAAAAGTCCCGCTCCAATGTGGTCAATTAGGTTGTGGTCCAGTGTGAGGGTGTTAATGTTGGTCATTCTGGCTATAGCTTCCCAGGGAAGGGTGCGCAGGTTGTTGTTGGAAAGATCCAGGTCCTCTATCGTGGAAACAAACTCATCAAAGGAGGTGGGAGCCACCTGGTGGATCTGGTTGTTTCCGAGAATGAGGTGCCGCAGGTTGATGAGGCCTTTAAAGTGGTCACTTTTTATAACACTGAGACGGTTTCCATCCATGTGGAGCGCCCGCAAGGCGCGCAGGCCGAGGAAGGCATGGGGTGTGATCTGACTGATAGTGTTGCGGGACAAAGTGAGGTGGACTAAACTAGTCATGTTGAAAAAGTCTTTCCTGCGGATGATGGTTATAAAGTTGTCAGTGAGTCGCAGTTCGACAGTCTTGCGGTCGATGGTTGGGGGCACGAACAACAGACCGGTCTTAGCGCAGAGCAGAGTCAGAGTAGGGGAGAGGTGCTGGCAGATGCAGCGGCCGGGGCAGCTGTATCCCTTCACCAGAGCTGCACATAGCAACATGCAGACAACCAGCCGCTCCATTGTTGATCAGTTTCCAGATCCTGTGTGTGAGACAGACAAAGGGAAACAGGAGAAACAGAATCAAAAAATAGGAATCTGTGAATGAATAAATAGCACCATAGCCTTTATGAAAGCCTGCTGCAAAAAATCCAGAGTCTGACCAAGGTTGCTGAGACTGCCAGCAAGGTATCAATCACAAAATGAAATGGAGCTTTTCTGAAATAATGGCACCAGGGATGATGAAAGGCTGCGCCAACCCTGTCAGAAGCCCATGTCTCTGGAGCTTTTTAATGGAAATAACAGAATGGGTTTTTTTGTGCCACCAGGCTGCAGCACCACTGGGCCATATAATTTCCTGAATGATCACAGGGCAGTTTTCCTGTATTAGGTAACCATTGCCATGTATATGCCCATCATATAACAAGGCTTGTGTGTTTTTCTTGCTCTGAATTCCACATCAGGGAGGAGAATTAAAGGTAGAAAAGGGCACTTGTCAAGAGTACTCAATGATTTCTGTAACCTTTTCATACTCTCCGCCCTCCCTATGCCTCTGAAATGTACAACAAAATTAGACAGAAACCTGCCATCTAAATTTTGGCAAAAAAAAAAAAAAGTGAAAACAAGAGGAAATACGGCTTGTTTTCAAGCTCATCCGATGGAGACATTATTGAGTGATTCCCAGGTTTTGAGGATGTTCAGATTCTCTGATTCCCATTTAGAAGTATTGATTTGAGTCTCTCAAAGAACACGCCTGTGGTGACAGGAGGAAAAAGAAGTCCTTGGCTATAATAACCATAAAAACCCCACTGGAGCATACTAGCTATGTGCTGATGTTATATTTCCAGTGGTTTTTACTCTCTTTGGCGTTCATCTTGACTACTAATACCTTGTGTTTCACTATTGATGAAAGTTAATGCTGCTAAAGTAGAGAGATGACAACTCACTTTCCCCATCAAGGTTTAGAGATAGGCACAAAGGTTGCTACAACCCACCATTCTCCAACACCACAGGGTAACACTTCCTTTTCAATGCCAGATCCAGTGTGTCAATCAACAGCAATGCTTCTTTTTATTGGGTCCAGCATAATTTTCTTAATTCATCCTGAAAAAGCTAGCTGTGGATTTTAAACACAAATGATGTCGCTTTTTTTTTCATCATTAGTGATGCTTCATCCAGTTTGTCATGGCTAATTTTAGAGTCCCTTTTTCTACATTCCACTACATTGAGGTGGTGCTGACGGCCTTAACACCGCTGATTTTGTTCCCCCATTGTGCCCAAAGCGAAAGCATCTAGTGCTCACAGAACAAACAGCCCTAAATTAAATTTGATTCAGAAGTGCCTGCGGTGAAATTCGCGGAATATTTTAAATGCCACATGTCAAATTTCATTAAAAAATGAAAGCAGAGTGCTCTTCCTCTACCTCTCAAGCATTCGCTTATTCATATGCTTTACACAAAGACTCTTTTTACAAACATCTTAAACTTAACAAACCTAATCTGACGAGAGTTATGTTCACAAATACTGATAGGAGTGAGAAACTGTGAGTGCACTGCTGCTGTCATTTTACATCAACCTGTGGCACATTTGCCAGGCAGCAATGGAAATTCTCAGTTGCTTTTCTTATTTGGTCTGTTGCACGCGTGCACACACGCACACACACACACACGCACGCACACACGCACACACTGCTGGCCGGCTGGCTGGCAACTGTCTGACAGCGAACACTGCACCTCGTTAACTATGAAAAACTGCTGTCCAATCAGAGCACTCATTAAAATCTGGGTTTGTGTGATGTCATTATCTGAGGGAAGTAGAACAGCTTGAAGCACCAGTTCAAACCAGTGGGATGGTTTATCAAAGATAAACTGTTGATCAAATTAACCCAGGAATGACAGCTGTGCTGCTACTTTATACTAAATTTCAGTAGACCATTACACTGTATTTAAGAGCAACACGGAACCGAGACCTTTGCTTGATTTGTGTTTGCCCCGCCTTTCCTCTTTGCTCCTACTCTGCAGGCTTAGCTGTTACCTGTAATTCTAAGACAGCATTCTAAAATACAGCATGCACGCAGTTTATTTTCTGTTATTGGTCACATTTATACCAAGGTTAAACCACGTCCCTGGACAAAAACACGTGCATGCTGTGTGAAAATTTCCAAGCCTCCAAGAGAGAATTTATTTAGCAATGCTCTTTTGTGTGACTGCCTTGTCTAAATTAATTCTCCAAATTTTCTCTTTTTAAATGCAGGAGGGAAAGCTGAAACTCTGCAGTAGGCTACAACAGTGCACACCATGCAGATTCTTATGTGAGCGCTTGTCGCACTCATTTGTTAAATTTCAATATAATGGTGACCTTGCCTGATTGTGTTAGTATTCAGATGCTAACTAGGCCACAAAGCTCACAGTTTCTCAGAGGACCATCTGTGTCTGAGCACTTCCTGCCACACCATCGAGGATACTCTATTGATCTTTCAGCATCTCAGGGAGGGGAAAACTTTGTTGCCACGGCAACTCTGGGGTAGAATGTAGGTCTTTGAATTGCATTAAGATGATGTTAAGCTGCCCGATAAGCGAGACTTCGATCTTAATGGTTGCTGCTAAGAAGGTCGGAAGGGACGTGAACAGATGTACGAATGGCCAAGTAAATTGAAAGAAAAGGGCAGCTCCGCTTCACATTTCTATCTTTGGTTTATTGCTTAATAAAACTGCCGGTCACCAAATCGATATGCAGACAGCACAAGAGAGCACAAGGTGAACCGGAGTTTAGATTTGCTATGTCCAGTCATGAAGAATTGCAACCTTTCACACGGAATTATTTAGATGAGTTACTGGGGAACTTATTTCAAATGGAGAACTGATTAAAGAGAAATTAAAGAAAATCAGACATACACATACGCCAGTACATACAACCCCTGTAACACACAACTATGCAGAATTATACATATACATATATATATATATATATATATATATATATATATATATATATATATATATATATATACACATACACACACACACGCACACACAAATGCACAGTATATATACCTACATATGTACAGTATATATATCAATCAATTAAATGTAATTCAAAGTGCTAAACTTTGAATTGATATAAAGATAAAAGAGAGAAAATAAATAAAGACTAACGGACCCCAAAAACTACAGAATATAACGAGAGACTGATAGAAGATAATATAAGTAGCAACACAAATAAAAAGAGATATTACTCAAAATAACCTCATTATAATTATGAAGCTGTACGGCAAGGTCGTGCAGTGATTAGCACTGATTGGATAAGCAGGTAGAAAAAAGTGTATGGCTGCAAGACACAGTGAAAATAGATTTCACAGAATAGATATAAATGTATTTATTGAAGTTAAGAAGAATAACTGACATTCATCAATATATGTTTTTTAAAATTTAGATCAATCCCATCACCTAAAATCCATAATAAATGCTTTTGAAACCTGCGGACTTTTGCCCCAAAGGTTAAACTACTGCATGCCCAAATTGCAGACCTGTGGAAAACAGCCGGAGTTCCTAATAGGGAAATATATGAAATATTGACAAAATTTTAACCTGTGCTCAAAAATAATATATATCCAACATAAATTAGATTTTTTTTTCTAATTTAAGTAACACAAAAATTTTTTATTGTACATCAGGCTGTGAAATTTTATTTAATTTGTATAATTATCTATATTTGCCTAATAGTGAATTTCTGTACATAAAAGTTTACAAATTTTGTTTCAATCATGTTTTTTTTAAATTAATTTGACATCTTAAAATACAGTACACACCAGAATTAAAGAAAATTCAGTACATATGAAAGCTTATTATCTCTCCACATGGAGACTAATGACTGATGAGGGGTGTACTTGAGTGGGTAGGAAAACAGGCATTAAAAAAACCAAAAACTTTTATTTTAATGCTCGAGGATGTGTGAGATTTCATGCTGCTTTGCTCATAACGCTCCTGCAGCAGAGACCTGTTTGCAGGTTCTGGTGTTGTCAACAGTGACAGCAGTTACCCAGGGAAGGGGCACTCCAGCATCAGGAACTCTCACGACTCCTTTAGGTGAAGATAAAAGGTTTAATTTCATATTCTAAAATGCTTATGTAATGTTTTGGCAGATAGGTTCTGCCATTTTCTGCTTTAGATTTTAATGTATAAACATCTCATTAAAGTACGGGCTTATTCAGACGCATCATCAAATCAGTTTTTGCCTTTCATGTTGGTGGGGATGCTAATGAGTGACCATCACTTTGGAATTATTGATGAGTGGTTTTAGGTTTGTTTTATCTTCTTGTAGAAGCATATATTCTGGGTTTGAAGGTGGGTAATCTGTACAGCAGGACAATCAGGGTTGCTGCTACTTCATCCTGAAACACCTTAAATTAACTCTATATCTTGAATTAAGTATGTGGAGGCTCCACCAAGTGCCTGTGTGCTGATTTTTCTCTTGCTATTTGTGTTACATTAAAGCAGACTGCACCTAGGGTTGAAAGGATTTGTCAGTTAATTACAGTTAACTAATAAAGTTTTTTGATCACTGATTAATTTTTTAAATTCAGTTATCAAGTGAAAATGTCAATCACTGGTTCCATCTTCGAAACATGAGGCTTGCTTTTGTCTTGATATAACTGTAAATAGAAGATCTGAGAGGTTTGGACTTCCAGCTGGAATATGGATGTCAAAAAGAGCTGGCACTTGGTATGAAGTATATGCAAAAAAAAAGAAAAAAAGAAAAAAGCTTTTAATGGGGCCATAGAATAGAGCCAAATAAATATTGTGCATTGCAGCCAACACATTAAGCTAAAGCATTTTGAGTGTGTGCAACTTGTATTACAGTGGAATGTGGATAATTCACAAAGCTATGAGCAGTGATTAGTTTTGAAATTGACTTGGCTGACCTCTGTAGCTTGCATATTTTGCTAGCATTAGCTTTCTAACAGCGAAAGGTGCTTTCAAAAAGCAAAATGCAATATTTTTATTTTGTATGGAATGTAACGGAATATTAACTGTGATGTATCAAATCCCCCCCCCCGTGTCTTAATGATTGAGTTGAAATATAATTCTGTTAATCTACATACTCTGTATTTCGTTCCTGGCTTCAAATACTCAAGACTTTATTACTATAATAGGCCTTTCACAGTCTTCCTGACCGAAACGCTTAAAGCACACACACATTCATGCAGCTCTTTCAATACTATACTGCTGTGGAGAGCTTTTCCTGTTACTCATACTGCTGTTCTGTCTACAGCCACTCTGTTGCTTTCAGCCTGTATTATATGTTTAAACTCCTCATATTTTTGTAATAATATAAGTTCATCTTTCTTTGTAAAAGCAATTGCTGTCCTGCCAAAAGACCTGTCCATGTTCGTGATTGATCATATACTGTCAACGCCACCCCTTTTATGTGAACACACTCATACCTCATAGTGAAGCCAGATTATGGAAGGATATCCTAGGTACTGTATGTTGAACTTGTTTCGTAGTACATGGCCCAAGTCCACTGCTAAATTGTGCATGAAAATATTTGAGTCAGATAATCAGGGACAGGGACTAGTTAATAGGGTTTATTGTCTTTTTAGTAATTCTATGTGTTTATCACAGTTTCTTACATTATATACTGCATTAACGACAAAGTGCTCCAAACCAGCAGCGGCGTCATTGTGTCACCACACTGTACAAGCTACACACACCTCCCATCTCCTCTATTTGTTTAAGAGAGTTGTAGTAGAAAGGCCAATAACTCCAAGCATGAGAAGTTTGAAAAGATGGTACCCTGTACCGCCATCCTGATGTTGGTAACTCATATTCACCATAGACAGGGTGAGAGGCACTGTGAGGAGAACTCACCCTTTCCCCACCACTCAGGACTCACAAAGCTGTCATACTGTGTTGTTGTTGACCTCCAGGTTTTACTGGACACATTTACAATCTTTCTGAGTTTGCTCTTATTAGCTACAGGCTAATAAAGATACCAGGCAATAAAGCAGAAAGTCTACTTTCTACAAATGACTGATAAAAAGAACCAGCGTGTGTCTATCCACATAAAACTGTCACAACTTCTGTATAATTGTTATATAAATGAGTATAATTGTTGTACTCCACTCCTTTAAATGACACGTCTGTTTGAATCACATGACAACATTTGATCATTATCCCTAAATATTTATAGTCATTTACAATCTCATAACAAACACCAGTAATAGTAAACTATTTGTTGGTGTGTCTTCCTGCTTGCTCTATGATAAAAAAAATCACTTCCTGCATTTTCTTTTGTTCAACTGAAGAAAACTAGCATGACAACAAGTAACAAACTCACCCAGATATGCACAATATTTTGTTTCATCTTCTGTGTTCATACCAACAATCACTGTCTCGCTGTAAACATCAGATGCATACATTAATATAAATCTGTTGCTGCCACCAAACAAATGCCCTTATTATTAACAAACAGGCATAGTTCTGCACAAGGCATGCACACGTGAGCACATTATAACACACAGCCACCCACGCACAATCACAGGACGACACATTCAGAAACACAAATACATATCTTCACATCAATTTATTTACACATTAACACAAAGATGAGCGTACCGAGCAACAACAACAAAAAGCAGTATGTGCTCTAGGAATCAAGGAAGAGGAGAATAGATTACCAACATATGTGCCATTTTCAGTTTGGTTTTCTGACTCAGTACTAGTACTGGACTAAAGGCCGCGCTGTACGAACAATGGATAAAATCTGACGCTTCTTAAAAATGCTCTAAATTCTTCACACGTTCACAACAGAGATCTGTTAAATGCTGACATTTTCTTAAACATTCAGATGCTTACTTGAAGCTGGTGAAAAGTAAGAATGTAGAGATTGCTGTTGAGAATGAAGCAGAAATAAAGTGGAATCTTAAACAGCTTGTCCTATTGATGACTGTGCAGCAGCTTCCCTGCTGCTACCTTATTAATGCTTACTATCCAGGTTTATATATTCGGTAAAACAGCTGCAAGGATCATAGTGCATCTTGGCAACTTTGAGGAAAGTCATAAAACTTGCAAACTGTGCTGTGCATCTTAATTTAAGCAGCCACAGGAAGGATAGTTTGCCTTTTTCACCTGCTTGGTTACACCCACATGTTGTGTGTCTATGATAAAACAGCTAGAAATTTTAATTAACATCTTCTATGAATTCTTGTTAGATTACTTAAATTACCAGGAGGAAGTCCAGACATTAATGACTCAGAGCTTTTAATAAATCACAGGACAGTCACACGAGGCAAATACACCTTCTAGTTTTACAAAAATTAAATATACCGATCGAGTGGAGCCCCATTAATACTTGTCCTCTGTGACAGTAATGTAGGTTTTAACTCCTAACATTAAATCACACAGAAACAATACTACCTGCTGGTTGTATAGAATGTTGACTTTTTATAGCAAAAAAATTTTGCATTAATCATCATCGAATTTTTTTACTGAATCATTCAAATACTTTTATAATATTTCCGGAGAATTATGGTTGTATTTTTTCAGTATTTTGAAACATTGTAAACCTTAATACAGGCGTTTAAGGCTCTATTTGTGGCAGCAGTGCATTACAATTACAGTAGTAGTTAGAGGAAGCATTTTCTGAATGTGACATTGAAGTGATGGTATACAAACACTGCATTAGTGTGTCCTTACCTCAGAAAAACATCTGCCCAGAATGAGTGTTGTAAGGACATTTCGTGAACATGACTTTGTCAGGAAACCGTAAATGCCAATTAGACGGTACAGACAGTGAACTACTGGCTGACCTTGTGTGACTCTTGTCAGGATGCAGGCATAATTATTGACAGCCGGAGTTCACTGGTGCCAGCTCTGTCTCCACCAGTGGACGCCTAAACCAAGGCTGTGTAGCCCCGGGGATTTCTGGTCACATCTCATCAAGGGTGGGGGTTGTGGGTGTTGTCTCAAACAGGAGGAGTATTTGCATATTATAATTACGTCTGCACGCAGAGACAGTTTTCTCAATTACATCCCATTTAAAACTTTCAATGAAGAAGAACTGAGAAGCATAAACTACTGCAGCTCCATAAACTAATTGTAGCTGCCTCCCTAAACAAGACAGTGAACATTATGATTACACTGGCTGTGCACAAGTATAGTCATACATGCCACTTACTGATTGAATGCTTGGGTGATTGATTGTTACCCTTTACCTGCTACCTGTTCTTTTTAATTTGAATACCTCCCATCAGAGATATAATCAACTCTTAATAACTGCTCCTGTAATTACAACATACTTTAGTGAAAATGCTTTAAAAATATTAAACTTTCAAAGTTAAATAACAACAAAGTTTTGGCAGATCATTATTTCACACTACAAAGTGTTCCCTTGAGTATTACCTCCTAAATGATAGTAGCATTTATTTACATGTAATAAGAGGATGTATTGGAGGACATACTTTATAATGAATGTTGTTTTCATACCATATACACTTCAGTATTTATCATTGATTTAAAAATACTCATATTTGAGAAGTGGAAGCCACTATTCATTTTGGCCATTTAAACTGGTATTACGGACAAATAATTCAAATCCCCCAGGTTCTCAAAATCTTCTTTAAGCATTTCTTTACATAAGACAATCACTTGACCTTTACCATAGCAGACATTTGATATTTTGACATTTGACCTGTCAAAGTACAGCAGTCACAGGCTGTAATAATGAACCAGCATGCAAAAAAAGCAGGGCCTTCCTAAGAGGACTACAGCCAGTCATTAACATACTTGTGCCTTTCCTACTGGAAAAGCTCACAATGTCTTCTCTAAATGAGGTTTATTGCTCTCAAAGGAGTTCAAATGTTTTGTCCATTTATCAAGGTCAGTGGTTCGATCCCCAGCTCCTTCAGTCTGCATGACTGCTTGACATGCATCTTGGGCAATATACTGAACCACAAATCATCCCTGATGCATCCAGCATTGTGTGTGTGTGTGTGTGTGTGTGTGTGTGTGTGTGTGTGCGTGTGTGCGTGTGTGTATGTGTGTGAGTGAGAAACAGATACCATTTAAAGCAAATAGAATAAAGCGCTGTGTGAATTGGTGAATATGGCTTGTAAAAGTGCTTGATCATTAAGAAGGGAAAAGTACTACCTAAATCCTAAATAGTCAATTTATCAGACTAGATTTTTTCACAGAATGCTTAAATAAATATTCACTAATCACTGGACTACATGATGCATAATGAAATGATTAAATATGGTGCCATTCCAGTCAATTCACTTTTTGTACAAATTGCCTGTGAGGAAAAAAAACAAAACAAAAAACAAACCTTGTGATTGCATCTGTTAGCTGTCATGATTAATAGAATAAATGGTAACAATTGACTGCCCTCTGATATACAGTGGCCACTTGCTTACTTTGGATGTAATGAGAGAGGTTTTGCAGAGCTTCACACGCAGATAGGAAACTAGGTTTTCTGTTCAATGTGATCTATGTCAATATTAGATTATCATATACACCAATCAATGACCTGCCTAAAATTGTGTTTGTCCCCCTGGTTGGCTTTGCTGCCAAAACAGCCCTGATCCATTGAGGCATGGACTCCACTAGACCCCTGAAGGTGTGCTGTGGTATCTGGCACCAAGATGTTAGCAACAGATCCTGGAAGTCCTGTGAAGTTGTGAAGTGGGGCCTCCATGGATTGGACTTGTTTGTCCAGCACATCCTGCAGACACTTGATTGGATTGAGATCTGAGGAATTTGGAGGCCAAATCAACACCACTCAAACTCACTGTTGTGCTCATCAAACCATTTCTGGTCTATGGCTGGCACATTATCCTTATTAAAGAGGCCACGATCATCAGGGAATACTGTTTCCATGAAAGGGTGTACTTGTTCTGCAATGCTTAGGTTTGGTTGTACATGTCAAAGTAACATGGATGGCAGGATCCACGGTTTCCCAGCAGAAGACTGCCCAAAGCATCACACTGCCTCCACTGCTCGTCCAGCTATGATGCTCACATGCCCATTCTTGGTGCTTTAGGAGGTCAGCATGGGCGCCCTGACTGATCTGTGGCTATGCATATTCAACAAACTGCAATGCACTGTCTGTTCTGACGCCTTTCTATCAGAACCAGCATTATCCTTTTTTGGCAATTTGAGCTACAGTAGCTCGACCACACAGGCCAGCCTTTGCTCCCCAGGTGCATCAGTGAGCTTTGGCTGCCCATGACCCTGTCGCTGGTTCATCACTGTGATAGACACTGACCACTGCAGACCAGGAACATCCCACAAGAACTGCAGTTTTGTAGATGCTCAAATGCATACGCTCACCCATTTTTCCTGCTTCTAACACATCAAATTTGAGGACAAAATGTTCACTTTGCTCCCTAATATATCCCATCGACTAACAGGTGCCACGATGAAGAGAGAATAAATGTTTTTCAGTTCACCAGTCAGTCGTCATAATGTTATGCTTGATCAGCATGATTATTAATTTACCTAATTTATAACTATGAAAAGTAATAAATAAGTAAGTAGCTAACTAAGTAATACATCAGTACATTTAGTGCTTTACTTCATGTTTTCTTTTTGGAGTACCAATAGTAATATAAAAATATAAGAACATTGTTTGCACTTTGTTATTATAAGGGCTCAGCCTAAATGTGTTATCTTTTGGAGCCATTTTAGAAGGTAGCATGTCCTGACACCCACAAACAGCCTGACAATACAGAGTGGCTGTTCCTATTTTCTCCATGTTGCTGTTTCACTGACACCTTCCAAGAGATTTCTGAAGTACTGTCGACATATTTGTCAAAAAAGGGGGAGAAAAAAAGAGCACAGACAAACATGCCTTTCTAAAAGCAGAAGCTGCTAGCAAACAATAAGAGGACAGACTGAGGATCTGAATGACATCCATCTTATGGGATTTCTATATCTAGACTTACTTATTTTGAAATCCAAGGTGGGTCAGTGACAAGAATTGGTGATTTACAAAAGCTCTAGCAGCAAAGTTGTCTCTCCTGTATGTATTTTCTGCATGCGGTGACAGTTTTATTATTTCCTTGTTGATGGGTGCTTGTTCTCTACACTTCATTTTATTTTTATCTTCTTGTTCTTTAGCATAGAAGCTCCATACTTTCCTTCCACTGTACAGATGAGCTGAGCAGACCCTCTGAATTGGTCCCTTATGTTGCCACTTTGTGCTCGGGTGATGCAGAGGAATCCACACTTGATTTGAAATCCTCCTCCCAAGGCTGCTACACTGCATTGATCCTGCTCTGTATGTACCCTTGCAAGGTATTATGTATGCCTGTTATGTGCTTTACTGCCACAGTAGACTCTTGCAAAGAGCCGATTTATCCTCCGCAGAGAAAATGTGCCAAATGGCTGAACTTAAACCTTTCATAATAGAAATAAACTCTATTCATTTTGCAAAAAGGTAGCCATGCACAGATCTATCATTATATAAGCTATTTCACATACTGACGCTAGATGTTCTATACTAAAAGAACAATTTTTGAGCAAAATAATGGAAACCATCTGTTAAACACATGCTAGAATCACATAGAATTCCTTTAAATCAAATGGGGAAAGATCTGAATATTGTTAAAATACAAAAAAACCCAAAAAAACCCACATACAGTCACAGCTGAGTGCCACTAAGGATAAAACTACTTCAATTTAAGTTACGTATACCTCTGGGTTTTTGGAGACAATTTTGGCTGTGGCTATTCCTTAACATCTCTACCCCACTTTTAAATATTGCACCATCTACTGTGTGGATTACTGAGATAACTTTGCAGAGACATTCACGGTCCTCAGACAGTGTATGTTATTGATTCTGGTTCCCTGACTCCTCCTACAGAGAGACCATGAGGTCGATATTTGTGGTTTTGAGTGACATGTCTTGAAAACTATTAGATGATTTACCATGAAATTCGCTACAGACATTAGCATCCCCATTCTGGAGGGACGGTAATAACTCTGGAGATGCTTTAATTTGACCCCAGTGCCCTCATTTCAAATTTAGCATGACATTTCCATCAGCCTCCACATTGCTTTGTGTTTTGTGTCAATTAGCAAGTTGCGAGCATGCTAATATTAGCATTTAGCACAATGCAGCTCTGTTCATGCTGTAAGTCTCAGAGAGCTTCGTGTTGCTTCTCAATCACACCCCAGTACATTCAAGATGTAGATGACCCCATTCATCACTTTGCAAGTCGAATATAAAGTAAGTTTCCACCGTGTACGTTCTCCTTTCTGACTAGAGTATAATTTAATTAACAAAAAAAATTGAGATTTATTACCAACAGGATCCACCTGAATAAATCTACTGTAATAACTGGACGCAATAATCGAAAATTCATGCAGCTCTAATTGATATAGAGGACAGTGTCCCAGAATCACTCAAGGCTGTAATAAGTGTGTGCTAGCCTTCAACTGAGGCAGCTACGACCGCACATCCCCACAAATAATGGACTGCACATCTTCAGTTTGAAAAGCTTCCTAGAAATGCCTGAGCAAAGCAGGTTTATGCAGAACTTTTGTCAAATATATATTAAAGGCACCACTAATCCTGTCTGTGTCAATACATTGAGAGTGTCAGCTCACACATGATGTGGATTTATCTGCTGTTGGCTTTGTAACAAAAAAATAAATTTAAGTGAACAATTGCTGCACTCAGTACTGACCAGGCTTGGCTTTCTCATCTGTTCCTTAAAAGTATTCCTCAAACTTCACAGCCATTTGTCGTCTGCATTAATTAAGGTTTATTCTTTTAAATAAATTTATATTTTCCTATGAGAACAGATATTTATTTACAATTGCCACACTGACATCCTCAGAGTTTGTTTTTTTTGCATCGTCCCTGGGGCAGTTTAACATGTTTTGCCCAATTGCTAATAAATTGTCTCTTTAATTATATATTCAAGTTAAAGACACCTCTGTGTGCACTCTAACACATTTTATTGCTTCACAAAAATGTGCAAAGATGTAGTGGAAAACTTGCATATACTCCTATACTTCATGTAAAAGTTGCATGCACAGTATGCTGCCTACATCCATCTTTTATATACAGTCCATGCATGTAACACAGAGAAGGCGCATGAATAAGCCAACCAGGTAAGAACTTGGGGTATACAATTTTCTTTTCTGTTGCAGTTTCCTGCCAATTGAGCGCACTGTTTAATGCAAGCAACAACAAATTTACAGAGAATGTTTTGTTTTATTGGTTTGTCACAGAACAAGTCGAACTTCTTTTAGTTTCCAACAATTAAAAAGTTGGCAAAGCATTGTTTCTGTTCTCAAGATAAAGCCTGCTTCAAACTGATGAGCTCCAGGAAGTAATATTTACCAAAACAGAGAACAAAGTAATTTTTTTGCTATTGATTCTGCACATTTAGATGAACATTTTCTTTTGCTTTACTATGGTAACAGCTTTATTTTATTGGTGTGCACAATAGAGCTGTGTCATAAATCATGGCATGCACTGACCTGCATTACCATGATCAATTTTCTGCCATTACCATTTCATTTAAGCAGATGGTAAAAATGTAGATGTAGAAAAATGTGTTTCTTTCTCTGTGATGCCTTCTTACCTTTTTAGGTAAATTTCTATATAAATAAAGTTTTGTTATTTATTTATTTTATTTATTTATTTCTTATTTTGTGAGTGGCTACAGCCAGCATTTCATGATACAACCTTATTTTGCAGAATAATAAGTAATCAAATTGTGTAGCTTCAAAATAAATGCTTATATAGTGGGCAAATTTTACCCACTGGCGGTTTTAGGTATACAGTGATCCCTGAACAAATGGGTTCACACTGTATAACAGTGACACAATGACAAGAAACTGTTTACAATTTAATGCATTAGAAAAAGAATGAAAATAATTATGAATCAGACCAAGCCTGTAATTGTAGCCTGCCTGATTTTAATAGAGGCCATTAAAAAAAAAAAAAAAAAAACAGTCTAATGTGCATGATTCTCAGAGTAAGTCCTTGTTTGATTTTATCATCCAATTAAATTTTTTGAGTTAAATCAGGTCAATGTATTTCATTCATGACATATCAGAATAGTTAGTAATAATGTGAGTGAAATGTTTAGTATGACTGGAGACAAACTCATGCTACACTTTGAGTCCCCTAATCAAAAACCTGTCAGGCCTGTTATTTGAGACTGAAAGGGGCATTTAGCTCTTTCCTATCACATAATTATTTTTATCTATATTCTTTTTCCGTAGCAGTTCACAAAGTTAATATGACTGAATCCTCGTGTAACTGTCAAATTTACTCTCTCTATAATGGAAAGCCACTGTTACACAGAATAGATTAGCTGCTTTGTAAAACTGCTGATTTCTTATAAACTTCCCAAAGGCAATGACACAGATTAAAAGTGTTCTTAAATTTGAACCTTAAATTCTTTTTTCACAATACAATTCACAATTACCCACGGCCCTATAGGCTCAATTTAACTTATATCATTTTTTAAAATTTCAAAATACACTCACTAGCTGCTGCATTAGGTACACCTTGCTAATATGGGGTTGGGACAGATTAGAGCTGCCTTAATTGTTGTGACATAAATTCAACAAGGTGCTGGAAACATTGGAAACCCCAGAGATTTTGGTTCATATTGACACGATAGCACCACAGTTGCCGTAGATTTGTTGGATATACATCTACAATGTGACTCTCCTGTTCCACCACATCCCAAAGGTGCTCTGTTTGATTGAGATCTGGTGACACTAGAGGCCATCTGAGTAGAGTGAACTCACTGCAATGTTCATGAAACCAGTTTGAGATGATCTGCGCTCTGTGACATGGCGTTTTATCCTGCTGAAAGTAGCCAACAGAAGATGGGCACCCTGTGGCCATAAAGGGATGGACATGTTCAGCAACAATACTCAGATAGGCTGTGGCATTTAAATGATGCTCAGTTGCTACTAACTTGGCCCTAAGTGTTCCAGGAAAATATCCCCCACGCTATTACACCACGAGCAGCTGCCTGAACCATTTATACAACGCAGAATGGATCCATGCTTTTATGTGGCTTACGCTAAATTCTGACCCTACCATCTGAATGTTGCAGCAGAGACTCATCAGACCAGGCAACATTTTCCCACTCTTCTGGATTTTGATGTGCCTGTGCCTCCTATGAGCTCTGACATCAGCAAGGCACTTTCTCCCTGAGAACTATATTTTCTCCCTTTCTGAGCGTTCTCTGTAAACCCCAGAGATGGTTGTGTTGGAAAATCCAAGTAGATCATTAGATTCTGAATTACACCAACCACCATGCCACATTCAAAGTCACGTAAATCACCTTTCTTCCCCATTCTGAGGCTCAGTTTGAGATTCAGTGGATCATCTTTCCCATGTCTACATGCCTAAATGCACCTGATTGCTGCCATGTCATTGGCTGATATTTGCATTAATGTGCAGTTAACAGATGTTCCTAATGAAGTGGTCGGTGTGTATATTTCCTGTTAATATAACAAAATGGTCTGATTGATGGGAATAATTGTCAGGTACAGGAAGCATTACATACTGTACATGCAGTAACTTTGCCACCAGCTATAGTCAGTTCATTTACTGGTCATTGTGGTTCTGGCTGTACCGTAAGGAATTAGTTCACAACCTATTTGATGAAAGTGGCGTTGTCAGCAATTGTGCTTTATTTTCCGTCTCTAGTTAATTAGTAAATTTGATAAATTAGGAGCTGAACCAAATTGCAGTCCAAAAGCTATCACATTAGGAACAAATTAAGCCTAAGAAAGGAGGACATTGGGAAGCATGTTTGGGTTTTTTTTTGTTCCCTTTTATTGGATAAAATGTGCATTTAAAATCCCAGTGTAAGAAATTTTTACACATGAATAAGCCACTCTCCCAAATGGGTGCTGAATAAACACCAAATTATTCAGAAAAACAAGGCACAACAAATGAAACAAAGAATAAGAAGAAGGAAACGAAAATTATGTACATAAAGCGGCTGCCTTAGAGTTATACAAATTTCATAGACAACCCTCTGATCACATCCCAGGTTTGATGCATGATCTGAAAAAGACAGGGCAGTGCCGGACTTTATGAATCTGTGTGTAGGTTTAGTCCTTTGCTCTGGCTGTCTCTTGTGTAGACTTTGTTAATTCTTTTAGTATGTGTGGGTTTACTCCTGGTGAGATCTTCCATCTGAATGAATTACATAGGGAGAAAAAGAAATCAGCCACTAACTGGCAGAATGCATAATGAAGAGGTATAGTCAGAATGGCATACCTTCAATTTGTTTGTTGTATTGTGACTGATAATTTTCATATGCTGCCGGAGCCAGGCGCAAAGATTAAAAATGTATAGCTAATAAAAAATACGACACCATTAGTGAATGTGACTGAGGTTGTTTCTAGCACTGCATTTCTATAATTTACTTCATGCACTAACACAGACTACAATCTTGGACAGCAGAGGCAACCTGCTCAATCCCATTATTGAACTTTAATATAGCTCCATCCATGCCAGTTGTCCATAATACTACACCCAAGCAAACTTATTGTGCTGCCAGGACCACTTATAACATTCCTGCCTCATGTGCAGCTCCTCCTCCTCCTCCTTCTCACTCTCCTCTGCCTATGAGCCAATGCAAATTACAGTAACAGCTTGGACGTGAGTATAATCTCAAGTGGTGTGAGCTGGGCTCCATGGCAAGGCATGCAGGCAGATGGAAGCAGAGACTCTGCCAGGCCTCTTTAGGGGCTCCCACTCTCTCTCCAGCATGGTAGACAATGGAGGAGCTGTGGCTCACAACCAGCTTCTCGTCTGCCACTATCATGCAGGCTCCTCCCATGCGCTGTATTTGGAAAACGATATGAAACGAAGGGGGACGCCTTGTTTAGACCAATGCGCAGATGGACAGCGATAGTGGCAACATTATATCATGAGCCACTTACAGTACACAGCAGAGGGCGGAACTTAAAAATGATGTTCACATTTATGATGACAGAGGGAGAAAGGAGAACATCAGGGTTTGTAACGTTATCTGTTTCTGCACAAGACGTGGTAAAAATCTTTCCCTTGAGTTGTTGTCACACATATTTATAGAAAGCACTTAGGATAAACAGCCGATACTATTTGCATAAAAGAAAGTAACCACGACAAAAATCACATGCTATTTTAGAATTTAAAGTTTAAAGAATCTAAAAGAGCACAGCATATTATGTATTCCACTGAGAACGCCACGACTTCCCAAAGTTTTCTCGTGTGTGAATATACATCATCTATATAATAATATTTATATCACACGCACGCACTTAATTAACTTGAACCTGGTTGAGATGTGTTTTGAGACCGAGTTCCCTCAAAGAAAGCAATTTAACTTCAAAAAGGTTTTCCTAATACTTGAGCATGCCTCTGTCTGCAATACTGAACTTTTATCCACTGTTTCTAATTTCAGAATCTTTCGCCAAGAACGAGACAGAAGAGTTTGGCTCTGTTATTTGTGATGCTCTGCTGATTTCCACAACAGTAAAAAAGAAACATTTTTTTATTTCTTTTTTTGTTTTTATGAAAGAGAGCCATGAAGAGAAATTTTCTGTAGTTACGGATACCTTTTTAGGTTAAGAGCCTGCCTGTTTGGATTCAGGCACTGCAGTAAGAGTTCCATCAAAGTGTAATGCACCTTTTATTTTGAATGAATGAGCTCCAGGGTTTACACTTGCATGACAACAGAGATCAGAGTTTCCCTTGTTTTGCTGCTCTGGGAGACAGGCTTGTTTATGCTCACAAACACTGATTGTGCTATACTTGGCCATTAATGTAAATGGATTCTTCTATTCAGTTATGCTCCTTGTAATGAGTATGCTTATACGACAGGGCTGCACTTCCATGTCTCATTTAAACATGCCTCTCATTTTCTGATCATGCAATAGCGTAAAGGAGAAAGCTTTAAGAGAGACATACGTGCCTGGACAAGCTCAAACAATAATGTCTCTCCTCTATATATACATAACAACAAACAAAAGAACAAAAGAATCTGATGTATGAAGAAATCAATAGACTATGAATCAGCCGTGTGCCAGAATGAGGATGTTTAAGTGACTCAGTCTTCAGTGTGTTTGCCAACCCTTACTGCATCTGCACTAACAAAAAAGAGAATGCGGAACACAAAGAAAGCACCAAGACGCTGTGCACAACTCCCCTGGAGCGACGTGTCTATTTTATCTGCCTTGTGCTCACACGCATGCAGGTGTGTTTGATTTCTACTGTATTTTTCTCCATTACTACTTAAAAGAAAAAAAAAAAGGCTTCAGCTGCACCACTTAAAATTTCCCTTATTATCGCGAAATGTGCTTGACACAGGGTGTACGGTGTAATTTCTGCAAATGATTAGCGATGCAGTAACAAGAATCAGGTGCAGAGGAGAACATTTTAGCATGGTAATATGTGCTGTAAACATTCAGAATACCCTGAGCTGCTGCTTGACACTGCCTGTCACTGCCACGAATGCTTCATATTCCAGGAAACATCGAATGCAATACTCGCATTACTTTGACAAGAGAAACAGACCACAAGATACAAGACAGGGGAGGTATGCACTGGAATTTTGAATAGGTGAAAGTAACGACTTGAACTACTCTTCACTCTTCGAAGTGGAAAAAAGTATTCACTACCTACTTACAGAACACTCAGTTTGCAGTGCCATAATTTTGTGCAAGCAGAGATGAGCTGGTGGGGAATCCTGTTGTTCCGCCTCTTAATGGCCTCAAACTTGACAACTGGGATTAAACTGCACTCAGAAAGAGCAGCTGGGATAAGATGTCAAAAGAAAACATGCAAGCCAAATTACTGTACTTTTACAACACAAATTGCTTTTATTTGACAGGAAAGGATTGAATTCAAATCTCTCAAAAAGGATTAATTAAACTATGGGAATTATTTTCTTTTTTGGGACACAAACAGAACAGGATGTCTCACGGTGCACAAAATATGCAGAGTTATGCAGGGTATATGCTGTAGATGCTGCTTGTTAGGAGTACAAGGAAGGTGGGAGGGGGGGCACTAGAAAAAAAAACAGCACTTATGTTCAATTCTGTAACACAAGCTGGCTAATTGGCATTGCCATGCCATTCCCTTTGAACCTGCAAAGGACAAGTGGGAGCCATTATATTTTTTTGTTCTCAGCACTGTACGATACCCCCTGACCACTGAAACCACAGGGGTTCTGACCACAGAAGGTCAAAGGCAGGAAATATAATTCTCACCTCCCACTCCCCACCTTAATAAATTCCCCCAGGGATATAAGCCAGACTTTCACCTAAAACTAGGCCCTCAGCAGAGTTCGCTTACCGGCAGCAGGCTGGATCAGATATCATTCCTTGATGGAGTGCTATGACATTTTCAGGATGAACACCTACTTGAGTCTACCAAACAGATGCTAAGGGGATACAGGTACCTACTGCACTACAGATGCCCATGATTATTCTCAGCTGACTGCCCTCTGAACACGGAGCACACACCATTAACTCTATCCTCTCGTGTGTTGGGTTTTAATTAATAGTTTCATGCTATATAATGTACAGTCGAAACACGAAACTGCGTTCGCATCCTGCTGCAGCATTTTGAAGAGTGTTTTATGGCCCATTTCAGCTTAGTTAGGGATGCAGTCAATTACGCTACGACTCCACACAGAGCCTTTTTTCCTACTGCACGTGGGTAACATTATATCAAATCCACAAAATTGGTAGGTGGGTGGGGTCACTGAAAGAGTAATAACTTTTGGCACTAGAGACAAAGGAACAGCATCACCTCTTTCCAATTTATTTTCATTTCCATTTTGTTTTCTTTCTAAACTAAACAAATAGAAAAGACAATTAGAAGTTGCTTGGCCTTTCTGGCTAGATATATCAAATATGTCCCCCATACTGGACATTGGTTCTTTGCGGCGAAGATGAAAAAGGTACTTCAGATTAATCTTTATACATTTAGTATATTGCTCCCACACAACTGCACATTAACCTCTTAAAACCTGTCATCTGTTATCAAGTATCAGTTTTCTATGCTGTTTTCTTACTGGCATTAGCATGGAAAGACTGAAAGACTTCCTCACTCTTACACCTTTGCATTTATTCCTTTTTCCAGTCCAGATGTGTGAACAGTTAAAACACCCACTGTGCTTACCAATTACATGTGACAGTTTAGCATTCAGACTCTGCACTAACACGTGCATTATGTCCATTAATGTCAAACGTAAATCGATGTAAGCTCTACAGAATGTCCATGAACCACCTACTGTATGCAACGGTTACCTACTAATTAGTAACATTAGCTCTCATCCTATTGTGCAGACCTACTGTGCCTTTTTGTCCTATCTCACAAGTATTTAATGCTATAAAATTTTTTTATGGCTTTTTCAATCAATTTGTTTATTAATGCTGCATTAACACTGTTTTGTATTTCTACTTTGATTAGTGGTTTTTAAAAATATAAATGTTTTGGGGTCCCAGGAGACCCCACTCAAAAGCACCCAATTCCACCTATGCAGTTTTATTATATTGAACTATGTATTCGGGTAATTTTTGCCATGGGTTCTAAATTAAAGTATTATACAGCATAGTATCAAGAGGGATAAGAGTACTCTGTCAGTGATTGTAAAGACAAATGACTCCACTGCTGCATTCATCATCTAGATCAGGGGTGCCCAAACTATCATCCATCCGTTTCGTTACCACCCTACGCATGCGCATTTAACTACACTAGCTTTGCTTTAACCACTTTAGCAAGTTACCGTGTCACAAAGCTAGCCTCCAATAGCTCGCAAGCTGAAAAAGTGTGGGTACCGCTGATCTAGATGATGATGACGATGACGATGATAACTCCCCGGACTGGAAATTATTAGAAAACTGATGATGTTGCCAGATCTACCTGAGACAGCTGAAGCTTGCCCTAGTGATGTTACATATGAAAAGGAAGGCTTTTGATACTACTAATCCAAGTAGCAATGGCCCTATTGGGAGTGAGGGGAACTCCATCTGCTGATGTGGATGTCCAGTGCTTGAACAAGGTGTTACCTTTGCTGATGAAACACAGACAGGAAGGTAGTAACTGTTTGCTCCTCCTGTCACAAGCCAGCATACCCTAATATAGCACATAGCATGAGGCAAACTGTGTGCTTTAACAGCCTGTACTGTGTATTTAGCTTTAGTTGGGTTTGGTTGTTTCCCCTACACATAAAACCACAATGAAAGCTTGTCTTGGCCTCTACCAGGGCTTCCCTTTGTCACTGATTGCGTTAATAACTTTTATGGACAGAATTTATAGACACAGCCAAGGGGTGGAGAGTGTCTGGTTCATTGGTCTGGATCTCGTCTCTGCTTTTTGCAGATGATATGGTTCTCTTGGCTTCATCAGGCGGTTACCTCCAGCTTGCACTGGGGGAGCTTCCAATGGAGTGTGAAGCAGTTGGGATGAGAATTAGTTTGAGGCTGTGGTTCTCAGCTGGAAAAGAGTTGAGTGCTCAATCTGGGTCAGAGATGAGTTGCTGCCCCAAGTGGACGAGTTTAAATATCTTGTTCATGAGTGAGGGAAGAGTGGAGGGGGAAATTGATAGACAGATTGGTGCCTCATCTGTAGTGATGCAGAAGCTGTTCTGGTCTGATGTGGTGAAAAGAGAGCTGGGCGTGAAAGCAAAGCTGGGGATTTACAGGTCGATCAGTGTTTCTGCCCTCACTTATGGTCACAAGCAGTGGCTAGTAACCAAAAGAATAAGACTGCGGAAACAAGCAGCAGAAATAAGTTATTTCCTCAGCCTTAGAGACAGCGAGTAGGGCTCAGTCACTCGGGAGGACCTCAGATTAGAGCCACTACTCTTTTTCATCGAAAGGAGACAGCTGAGGTGATACAGGCATCTGACCAGCATGTCTCCTGGAAGCCTTGTAGGTGAGGTGTTTTGGGCATGTAATGGAGGTCCCAGGGCAGACCCAAGACATACTGAAGAGATTGCACAACCAATGAAGCTCTGAGAAAACATAATTTTTGCTAATTATTATTATTGCCACCAAAGAGGTTATGTTCTTCGTAGCATCTGCATGCATGCGTGTCATTCTGTGTATTAGCACGATAGCTCATAAAGTTTTGAAATGTTTCTGATAAAACTTTGTAGGGGTGCAGAGTGGGGTCATGTTAACAAACCATTAAAATCTGGCTTACATCCACCAAGGTCTTCAAGGTCAACTTAATGATTTATTGGTCCAAAATTGACAAAAAGCCTTATAACTTAGAAACTATTATTCTTACAAGTGCTGTGTGTATTGTCAACATATAGAAAGTACTGTATAAAGATTTCAAATATCACGTCACACCTGACCTCTTCTTCAAGGTCAAAAAGATTGATCTGAAGTGATAATAATGCTCTATAGAGCTATATAAAACTAATTTTCTTACTGCAATTGTTTGTACTGACAACATATGGGGAACTTATAGGGATTCTAAATATAATGATAAATAAAAAACATCAAAAAATAATTTTACTCAAAAATTATGTATATTATATATATTAAAATGGACTTCAACAGGCAAATGATTAAAAAGAACAAAGAAAACATAATGAATACATACAAAATATTATACTATTCCCTTAAAACTAAATACTGCCCAGTGAGTAAACTGCTTTGGCTGATGTGTGCGCTCTCTGTGTGCTTCTTGTTTTGCTAAATTTGCTTTTTACAGTAGTTTATTCTTGTATGTTAAATATGTCGGCAGAATAAGGGTTTATTACCCAAACAATATTTATCCAGTAATCTTTACACTCCCACACATTCCTGCACTATTTGTAACCCCGTAGACATTGTATGTTGTTTTGCACTGGCTGTGTAAAGTGCAAACCATATGTATACCTGTTTGTTTATCATCAAGTCCTCCAGCTATATTGGTTGTTTGCTAGTGCCATCTAATATGACCCATGTTATTTCAAAACATAATTATAGTTTGTAAAACAGGTTTTTAAAAAAAGAACAATCTGTTCATTTTCTGGGAGAGGAAAATTGGAAAAAAGACATAAATAAGATAAAGCCAATAAAAAAGATTGACATTCAACAAAGTCTTTTCGTACAGTTGTTGCCTAACTGTGTAAATGAAATGCTGCCAAAACAGTAGGACACAAAAAATATAAAAAATGTCCACATTTTGCTCAGTTCCCCTCTGGTTCTGTAGGTTCACTATATATTTTGTAGATCGACACAGCACTCCCTTTCAGTCTGCTGATATACCACTGCTAACAACATGTTTTAGCACAGTTAGAGCTGCTCCTGCTAAGCACAGAGCTGCAACTGCTTACAGTCAATATGCAGTGACTTGGAAAACACGGCAAACTCACCAGATATCAAGCCCTGGTGTCCATTACAGGTTCCACATCAGCATCATGATCAGCTAACAGTCAGAGACTCAGGGTTGAGGCAGGCAGCTCCCACAGGAAAACACCACTGGGGAACAAGGAACATGCTTTAGCATTTTGTTAGAATTAGGACATAATACAGCCGTAGGTGAGTTAGAAAGCTTCAGTAAAAAGCCCGCCAGAAGAGTGGTTGTTTTAACATATTTTGGGATGTTTATCGTGTACTTCTAGACAATATTGTAGTGAAGGAGGCAACATTTCTCAGCACACTAGAGAGGCAGTCATACATTCATAATCTCATTGACTGAGCTTGCTCCTTTTTCCACTTGGCAGCTTTGGGTGCGATATGAACGCTGATCTGATTACGAAACAACAGGAAAGAAACATAAACAGCAGGAAAAGGCACCAGAAAAACAGAGTTGGAGATACCATGACAATGAATGTGTGTCCCGTCATTAATATTTCACTGCATCATTGTAGCTCAAGGAGAACAAAGTGTAAAGGGGAGCATAATGAAAAATTTATCCTATTTTGACACAGCTTTGGAATTTATCTGTACTAAACAAAGAACATGCTCAAGATGAAAAACAAAAAAAAAAAAGGTGATTAATGCTTCCAAAGAATTACTGCATGCTTGAACGCTAGGTTATTGCCATACTCTGCAATATCTGATGAAGATGCATGGGGTTTTAGAACTCGCTTAAGAAGCTATTTTTACTGAAGCAGTCATTTCTTTTTCCACACTGGAGAGAGATGAATACCAAGGTCACAGGCCTTCAGTTTCTCACTTGTCCCAAAAATTCAAAACAAGCTACGTGACATGTCACAGCTCTGCTTGCAGTGCTGCAGCACGCAATCCAAGAGAGATCTCCATATCGCTCGCATTTGTCTGCAGCGAGCCTTCATGCATGAAAATACAGAATTCTCCACTCAGGTTCTTCTTCCAGCTTTACTGTACGTCAATTTGTATTCAGACGGGGACTTTAGACTTGTCACCTTCAGCTATTCATCCAGCCAATGAAGTATTTATGACGCAAGCTTTTGCTTTTTGATACGTCATTTCAATCCTCTTCCATTTCCAGTTCATCTAAGGCTGGAGTCAGTACTGTCATCTCAGAGTTTAGGAGGTGAAGGAGACAAATAAAGTAAGAGCGTAGTCATCACACATTTCATGGTCTATCACACCAAGAGCATTAACGGCTTCTAGTTGTGTGAAGGGCGGTAACGCAGCCCGCGCCTCCCCCTCTTGACAGCCAGTGTGTCAGGGAGTAATGTCACTGCAGTGACAGCGAGAAACCAGCGGGATTCGCATGAATTTGCTTCAGAAATGAACTTTTACCAATGATTTTTCAATTTTATCTTCATTTCCAAGTATATCATCACCTGGCCCAGAATGTGAAGTCTAGTGTTGGGACACGTCAACCTCGCATTATCTCCAACGTGATTCTTCTTCGCTGTATGATACACTCGACTCCTTTGATCCATTTTCCTATCACAGCCACAACACTTCACCTCTCTATTCCTCTTTCTTTTTTTGTCCCCAATCCTTTATCTGGAGCAAAAAGAGTGCTAGGCAACTTTGGCCAATGGGCATTCTTCGTGAAGTCATTATCCATCACTGTGATTCCTTCCTATCTGTGCACGACAAAGACAGTTTTTAGGGAGACTGTCATGCTCCTGTGCTGCCAGCTTTATTACTTAGAATACTCAATATGACAACAGGAGTGACTGAAACATCTCTTTTTACCTCTTTGTAGTTATACTGTGCCACTCACTCACACAGAGATGACCTGATGTGAGTGGCATCAAAAATAAACAAAAAACCCAAAAGGGCAGTCAGATACAGGAATGATGGGGGAAAAAACCCAAAAACAACATTTACCCTGAAATAACTATTTAAAAGGAGCAAGCCTAATATGTACTGACATGAAAACATTAATAAATATCAATAAGCTCACTAAGAGAATCTCACAGGCAGGGTAGTAATATTTTATCAGAGTATAAACATGTAGTATTTGGATCAAAACTTCAGCTAAATAATAATTTTGCTTGGAGATTTCCTTGGAAAACTCTGCCTACAGCAACCAGGAAAGCAGATCAAAGCAACACAGATTTTTTTAAAGAAGATTTTAAGATTGAAATAAAACAGAATTGTCATTTCATCCTCTTTTCATTATATATTTACAAGTCAATGTCAGAATTATGTCTCTCCTGGCTTAGGAATAATGTTTTCTTTTCTCTTTTCTTAGACACCTGCTCTGCAAAAGCAACAAAAAGAAATCTCTGCAAAAAGCTGCAGGCATCTCCTTCCCTCAGATCCTGCTGACCATCCAGGGAGACAAAAACAAGCCTTACGGCTTCAATCAATTATGCATTTGAGTGAATGGATTCATACTGGAGCTATTCACCTTTCCTTTTGCTCCATTCCCTAGATATAAACTGAAGTGATGACAATTTCAGAGCTTGCTGGCAGGTAAGCAGAGACCCACAGCAATTAATAGACCACAGCAGTACAAGGAATGAATTCCACCATAGCCTTGAAAGGAGTGGTTTTTTTTGTGCATTTAATATAGACTTTAATTATTTCTAAATTGCCTGACTGGAGTAAAGGTGCTGGTTACAATTTAATTGTTCACCTCCTTTCTCTAACTGCAGCAATCACAGTACCCAAGAAAAAGACAAGCAATACAGCAGCTGCAGCTTTAACATGCTTATTAAAGGACATTCTCAATGTCATCATGACTCAGCAGTGCACCGACAAAGCCACTTGTGCAGGAAACAACAATTCTGTTTGGAGGTGTAGAGTAGCCCGATAGCTGTCATAACTGTGAGGTCAACCTCATCCTCAGCAGATCCATGAAACCAAATCCCATAAAACCATTTCCCTTTCCCCCTGACTCTACAGTCATTTACTCCTCCTCGTGTCAGCACTTTGATTAATGACTTGATTTATGCGCAGGATTGTGTACACTATATGGCAAGGTATCAATCACAGCGCTATATGTATTCATGGATTTTCAACAGCTGTTTTGCTGCAGTCAAAGTCTAATTACATCTAACTAATAGGTGTGCATGAATGGGAATGCCCTGAAACTGAGCATATTGAACATGTGTCACTATGTGTAGACTTAATGTGTTTAAATACATCAAATATATTCTATTTATTCACTAGGTGCAAAACACTCAGAGAAACCACAAAAGTGAGGTGATTCTTAAGGATGAACACTTGTTTTTTTATCAGAGTCGTGTCCGCTAATCTAAAACACCATCAGACTTTAATGAATGTTCGTGTCCCGCTGGCCTGACTAAAACTGAGCTGAGCTCTTTACTTGAAATGAGACAAAATAGTTGCCAGGAAAATTGCTTTAAGGAGCAGTTTGATTGAATAATTAGCTTTTCATTAGCTTCTACAAACCTTTGCCATTAGAGGTCAAGTAAAGATGAATTGTGTGTATGTGTGTGCATTTCCCAGCCAATCAATACTCCTGAATCCAATTGATGTTGGAGGGCAAGAAGGCCAGAAAGTAAAAGTGCAGGTTAGGAAAAAAATAAAATAAAATAAAAATAAAATTCTCAGTGATAATTAAGGCTGGTTGTATTATGGTTAGCCTCCATCAGACAAGGCTCATGGATCACATATGGAGGTCATCTGGAATGCAATAGCTGAAAAGTGGACATACTTTTCAATGAGACTTCATCCTATCATGTCCACTGGTAAATACTCTACACTTATATATAGCACCTTTAACCTCAGCTTTGTTTTATAAAGTGTTTTACAGAGTTATAGTACTGCCATGCAAGGTGCTTACCTGCCATCAGGAACAACACGGAGTTCAATATCTTTCCCAAGGACACAACCCTGCAATTAGCAGACAACCTGCTCCAGTGCCTGAGCCACTGATTCCCCCATAAGTTACAGGCCTGAATAAACTATCTGATTCTACTCATATTACTGTTACAGCCTTAAATATGAATGCAGCTAGGGTTGTAACTGTGTATGGATGGGTGCAGCCCATGTGGTATTACCCATTCTGGACTTGCATTTTGAATGCTCAGCATTAGTGTTTTGACCACTGCAATGTTACTTCTTTGGAGCAAGAAGTGACCATATTTATCAGCTAATGCTAGCAAGCTGCATCTATAAATTGTTAAGGTGCAAAGCACAAACACATATCATGTAATGGGTGAAAAACAGGCTAACAAAATAGTAGAATTTCATTTATCAAAACTGGAGAACAAACTTCTAGGACTGTTGTACCACAATGCAAGCATGACATTTTTCAGATAGTTCCATTAAAAAATGTTCCAAAATACACCAACACCACAAACACAAAAGAGAGGTCCAGTTCAGTGGCTAATTAGAGGAAGTGACGACTAGCAGACGCCAGTCAGCTACAGCTGCCTGTGTCTGCACACCTGCCAATCAATGCAACAACACCAAAACCCAACTCAACCCCAATACAGTTACCAAGGGGGGGGGACAATCTCTAAAAACCCAAACAGTTTTTCATACCAAGCTGTAAACATCCTTCTTTATTCTCTATAATTGGCCTTTTTAACATGGAAGTGTATTGGAACTGAGGTTTATGACGCCTGGTTTAATTTTTCAGCCCCGGAGGTTGCCACTTGCCAGTGAGTAATGATAATTTTCATCATTAATTAATCGGCTGAGCAATGTGTGTCAGAAAGCTGCTCACAATTTCCCAGAGTCTAAGGTCACACCTTCAAACTGCTTCTTTGGTCGTAAGCAGAGCTGAAAACTGGAACATATACATAACAAAAAGTAACACTTAACAATTCAGTTCAATTCAATTTTATTTATATACCAACAAATTACAACAAAGTCACCTCAAGGCACTTTATATTGAAATATTACAATAATACCAACAATCAGACAGCCCCCTATGAGCAAAGTCTAGGCAACAGTGGGAAGGAAAAACTCTGTCTTAACAGGAAGAAACTTCCGGCAGAACCAGGCTTAGTGAGGGGCAGCCATCTGCCATGACCAGTTGGGGGTAAGGGGAGGGAGACAGGACAAAAGACATGCTGTGGAAGTGAGCCAGAGATTAAGTAATAATTAAACAGAGAGTGGTGTAAAAGCATTGAGTGGAAAAGAGGTGAAGAAACACTCAGTGCATGATGGGAATCCCCAGCAACCTAGGCCTATTGCAGTATTGCAAACTCAACACTTCCTGAACCTAAACAACAAAATATGCCGACTGACTACCAAAAAGACATAATAGTTGAGTGTTTGCAGCAACAACATATATGAGTGGTTTACATTTGCAATGTGAACTATTCATATTGCCTCACCAGTGAGGCAATACAAAGACCTACAAATAAAAAGAAATATAAAGTATGCTGTGTGGAAACACTGGTTTGCATTGTTGGTTTCATTCCTAGTCACTGCTTCACTAGGTTTAGGCCCCAAATCTACTTGGAGTATTTGCTTTGATATTTATTTATGGTTTCTGTTTTAACATTCAGTTTCCTTCCTATGTGTCTTTAAATGTGGTTTCTCTTCTGATCTGTTTGCCTTTCTTCCAGGTCTCCCTTAGAGCTTACTTCCCATCTTATTTTGAAGGTTTTTGCCTCATGTGGCTTCTGAGTTTTTACTTTCCTCCTTTGTTTCTTCTCTTGTTCTCATTGTTGTCTTGACTGAGTTCACCTGTGTCCCATTAGCCTTCTCCCAGTCGTGTATTTAGTCCCTGTCTCTTTCCGAAGTTTTTATCTGCACATCAAGTCTTTTGCCTTCTGCTCCCCGTTACTCCCTCCTGTTATCTACACTGGGCCCCCCTCTTTGTTCTCCTGGTTTGTTCTTTTGTTTAACACTTTCAAGCACATTCTAGATTTTAGATTTCTTTTTGATTTTCTTCAGCACCTTTAAAAAAAAATTCATTCATTACTTTTTCCATCTGCCTTCAGTCCCCTGTGGTGTCAGTAACTGGATCCATTAAAAATGTTGCTACCTGCGTGACATTACATGGGTAGGTTTAGGAAAACATAATGATTTATCAAAAAAAAAAAGACCTTTTCACAACATTAACCACACGCTGAAGGAAAACCTTTCCCATCTGCAACAACCTTCTTCACCGATTTCTTTGTTGCCACGGTGACGAGTCCTGCCCTAGGAGGTGATGACACCACCGCCTTTCTGAAAAGGTCAAAATATTTAAAATGCACTTACTCACATGACCACAAGAGGTGGTCTACATTGTCTATGGACGTTTTATGGCCTTTCAAAAATCAACCCCTATTCTCCTACAGTGTTATTTATATTTTCTATCATGCCGTGACTGACGTGTTAAGCTGCGTTATCAATCATTTGATTCGCAGGAGAAGTTACAGCTGCTGGCAAAAAATAAACAATGCCCATGTATCCATTTACAAATGAACTTTACTGTTATGGTTATTGAGTCTTTTTAGAAAAACAAGAAAATCCCCACAGTTGGGTATCTGCCTGCACGAAACATACATATTTTCTAAGTTTAACTACAATAGCTGACTGTGAAATTATGAGATGGATTTATTTCATTTCTTGTTCAGAGATTTGAGTTGATAGATTTATGAACTGGAACTGTACTGAGTAATTTCAGGCCTAGCTGCATAAGGGATGAATAATAAAGGCACACTGACATCTTAGATCAAAACTACAGCCACACAGGATGTAAAATAGTAATACTGAGACCACATACAGTGAGGAGATATTATAATTGTGTTGAAAAGTTGTCGTGACATGTCTTTGAGATCATTTTGGCTCCAGTAACATTAGAGGACTCTCGGGAAGGATCGGACAAGTCTTGGAGATATGATCGGCCAAAACTTGTAAAACCTCAGAGTAGGTCATCGCTTACTAAACATCAAACATCCTCATACGATATTAATCCAAAGAAACTGGCGAATGATGAATCATTAAAACTAAAGATTCCAGTGAGCCAATATAAATAATGAACTTTTGTCTTTGAGTGTGGCTCCATTTTTATAGTGCATAATAAAAGGCATGTTCAGCAGCATGAAGTGCAATAACAATGTCCATTTTGGACCATTTATTATACAAAAATAATTGATCTTGTACAAGACATAAAGTCTTTGCTGTATCTTTAACCACATCACATAGTCTTCATTAGATCTGCCTGCACACAGGCTCAGCAGCTGCTGAGATTTGTTCTCGTTTTGATTAGCCCTGTGTTAAAGGGGACTCCACTGACTTGGTTTGGACTACAGAGTGCAATTTATCCAAATTTTCAGGGTTCTTCATGTTCATGTCAGATCAACTAAACAAAATATTGTGACGATGTAAGGACACAAGACAAATATAAATGACACGCAAGATTGTTCAAGCAGCTCTTCTCAAAGTAAAACCAACACTTTATCTTACAGATTTCATCAATTTGTTCTGGACTGACTGAAAAAAAAAACCCAGCTCATGATGAAGAATGATGCAAAATCCCAGTGTGACTGTCCAAAAACGGCACCAGTCTCAGGCCATTAACATGCAGTGTCATTTCAGGAATAGTGACACTTTGATCATTTTGTGCAGCCATAATAAGAAAGGATAGGTCTGATATACTAAATGAAGGTTTTACAACTACCTCTGCCCCATTGAGCTTTTACCTGAGAATGCAAATTGGCTTCATGAAAACCAAGTGATTTCATGGTTCACTGACTGCTACATAAGCATATGGTCTGCAGTCTCCAGGAAAATGTATTATAGAGGAAGAGGGGAATTACGTTAATCTGTAACTGTTCATTTTGTAATCATACAGTTATAGTTCGTGTACCTGTACATCCACACTGCAGCCTCACAATTTCCCATTTTATAGTCTTTGGGGGTCACTTAAAAAACGGGAACTTGTGCCACTTTCCCCACACAAATGTACTGTGCCATAGGTATTTACAGTTTGTGGAAAAGGCATGGTTTTCTGTTCACAAATTCAAGCATGAAGATTACAAGGGCTTAGCAAGACAAGTATTAGCATATCCTGTTACATACAAGCCTCTAAGCAGGGATATGACGAAGTAATGGAGCTGCCTGTAGAAGGTGGAAATTTTGTACATTTAGATGTATACAGAAGAAGCCTGCAATAGAAATATTGGCGTCTTTGCAGTATAATCCCTTTGCAGAGATCCATGATTCTCAAAGATTCAGAGTCAAGAGATTTGAAGACTGAGGTGGAAAAAGAAGACATTTTTATTATTTTTAATATCCTCTCTCCTCCAATAAAGTGGGAGGACAGAAGCATTTTACAGAGCCCGAAGTACAAATGTAATTTGCTAAATGAATGTGGCAAACTGTCAGTAAACAAGAGCTGAGACTAACTATGAATCATACTACCTCACCAGATATTTTTTCCTTATTTACCATCTGCAAATAATGTCAGAGTTGTGCCCATGCGCTGTCAGAGCTGTCACTTTGACAGGTTGTGGAGGTGGTGGTGCAGCAGTCACCAACAAAACAGGTTAAAAAAACAAGTGCTCTTCATTTCCTTCCCCTCATGAAAACATCCCAATTCTCTCTGGGGCTGGTAAACACTCGGACGTCTGTAAATTGTGTTTCATTCTTGAATTCATTTCTTACTGTAACAGGATTTGTCTGTCAAGGCAAATGTCAGGATGAAGAGACTAAATAGGCGCGGAGATATTTGATAAGATCATTTCCAATATGTCAAAGGAAGGGAATTTATCTGATTTCCTCAGCTGGCTTATTTCACTGCTGCTGAATCACAAATATTCAGTTATTTCATTTGTCTTATTGGTTACCTGACAGTGCAAATTAAATTAACTAAGTGGCACTATAAGAATACTGCAGGCTTATATTAGGAGCAGATGTTTAGTTGTGCTTCTGCTAAACATTTCCTTCTGTGACACATTAATATCATTTTACTTTTATTAGCAGTGATCTTCCTGTGTGTTCTTGTCCTGTTTGTTGTCTACAACCTGAATTACAGGCACCAGAGAAAAAACTCAAAACTTATCTTTTAAAAAAAACAAAAAAATAGTATATAGTCAGAGAGCCAACTCATCTGGATTCACATGGGCGCTCAAACTTTAATTTGCAATGTCATGTGTTATTACCTCACCCACTGACAGGTGGAGGGAGGTGATGTTTTCGGTCATTTGCCTGTTAGCAGGATAACTCAAAAAATTATAAACAGATTTTGATGAAAATTTCGGGGGTTGCTGAAGGCAGTACAAGGAGCAATTGGTTAAATTTTGGTGGTGATCTGGATCACAATCTGGATCCAGCATTTTGTAAAAGGATTCTTTACCATTGTGAGATAGGGATGAGTCACATGTTTGCGTCTTACCTTATGAGGATGAGTCAGAATCCTCTAAAAAGAATTAATGTGCAGCATGACCATAAGTCCCATCATTTAACAAAGTTTGTTCATAATTGAATGAGGATTCTGCATCTAATGATCTAGAATGCTGAAAGTTAGAGGGTCGAAAAATAATTCACTCCTGTGGAGTAAGAAATAAAGTCAGTGGCATGCAACTTACACCAAAATATAGCTGAACCTGATGGAGTATGACAACAGAGGGTGGTAGCTATTGCAGTGTAGTATTGGCACATAGAAAATTTAGTATGGTTGAGGTATGCCCTTCTGGTTAAATATAAATGTTGTTTTTAGCAATGTGAACAGAATCAGTCTAAGGAATCAATGTCAGTGTGTTGATTCAGCAGTGGTCCAATATTCTGCATCCAGCCTGGATCTCAACAATTATTAAATGAACCGCCTTTTATATATATATATATATATATATATATATATATATATATATATATATATATATATATATAGGAGAATCTTTAGTTTGCACAAGTCCCATGCAAGTACAAGTTCTTGACCATATAATTACCAGTTCCCAGTAGATCTTCATAGTGTACATGAGCCTTAGTGACTTTATTCACCATATTATATCAAGCAAATGGCTAAGAACCAGGAATAAGTATTGCTAAAATCATAATAAATATAAACCACAGAGAATACTGTCACTTTGTGTGATTGGCATTATTGTGATAAGAACTATGTCATCCTCATGCAAGATGTTTAGTAGATGCATCTGTGGTATGAATTCGAAAATCCCACATTGTTCTCAAGTTACTGGATTCACAAGATCTTCAGAAAACTTGACCTCTGCCGTTGATCTTGAGGTCAAGGTCGCCAAGATTTGAACTCCTCCAAGGTTTTTAGCAGGTGCAGCTATAGTATGAATTTAAAGATCTTAGGGAACATCGTTCTTGAGTTATTGTGTTCACAAAGTTGAAAGTTGGCTGCCTGCCCGGCGGGGTGACGACAGTGCCCCATCAGCCTTTTTAAGCTGGGGTTAGGTTAATTGGAAACTCTAAATTGCCCATAGGTATGAATGTGAGTGTGGATGTTGTCAGCCCTGCAACAGGCTGGTGACCTTTACAGGGTGTACCCTGCCTCTCGCCCTATGTCAGCTGGGATAGGCTCCAGCCCCCCCCCCATGACCCTTTGTGATTTTTGTTAATTGCTGAATGCTCACCTCATACTGCCAACGTAAGGATTACCAATACTAAACTAAAATCTACAGCCCATACAGTACCACTAATGTTTCTTTACAAGACCAATGCTTTATTTTTTAATTTTACAAAATACGTATTAATGCTATATAATACTATTTTACTTCAAAGAAGGTTAGAAAGAGCTTCATTACTTTAACCACGGTTCATATTCAAGTTAATGTAGGTTATTTATCAAGAGCACTCAGTGTTGAGTAAATAAAATCCAGCCTGACTTGCTCGATCCCTTTAAAATACATGAGCACAGACTCTTGATGAATTAGTGACACAGAACTTAAAATAAACTACTTCTTGGAGGATCTACAAAGTCTCAAAGAACATTTTGGAAGAGGGAAAATTCTCCCCAGCTCCTTGAAACAATTACTGAGTCTAGTTACTGCCAGCCTCAAAACATCAAATTTTAATCATATCTGAAAGTATTAACTCAAAGTGAACGGCACCCCATGGCACCCCACCGCCTTCCATGATCTTGAACTACAAAATCAAAGGAAGGGAGTGCACCAAAATAGTTTAACTGCCATTTTTATGTACTTTACTCTAAGCTTAAATTTTAAATCAACCTATTTATCAACAGTATTAACTGAGGGGAAGAAAATGCATTTGAAGCTTAACAGTCTTTTAAAAAAAATTACTCATTCAACCTTTCAAACATGAAGGAAATTCATATTTTCCCATTCTTCAATACAAGAGCACCTTCTCATCTCTAAATCTCTAATCTGAATTAAATTGAAATGAAGTGAATTCAGTTACAACCTCATTATTTTATTTTGCATTTCAGGATGTGGATTTTCACCCACTGTTTTACATAATGACATCTTCCTAAAATAATAGCCTAAAAGCCCCCCCCCCCGGTTTTTCAGGAAACACAAAAAATGTAACCAAATATTGAACATATGATGATTTAGGAAAATAATTTTTAAAAAATGACTCAGGCCATCCTTTTAGGAAGGTAATGATATTTAAAGAAGACACAGCAAATAATTACTGTGTATGAAAGTACTATCGAAAGACAAAGATATATGTTAAAGGCTACTTTAAAGAAAATGTGACTGAAAAATGAATTGAACATGACTATCCTTCCACATGCTGCATGATATTCTGGGGCTACAAAAGTTGCTTTGCTTTTGATTCTGCACACTTGGGCACATTTCTTTTTGCATGTATTATTAATATACTTGAGAGATAATATTACAACAAAGTCTTCTGCATCCATTCGGCTCAGATGGATAGCTGTATTTCATGCTGATTCTCAGTGGCTCCTCTTGGTGCATTTGACAACTGTAAACATATGTATACTACTGGCATGGCTGAGCTAGCCATCTATAATGGATATGGAGGCACACGGCATGGAACAAATTGCTTCTAGTGTGATACCGGGACTCTATAACATGTTCAAATGACCTCTCCAAATATGCTCAGCAATTCCATGTACTACGTGAAAATGTCAATCGCACCCTACCCGGCTTTCACAGATTGTGGAATGCAATAAGAAAAAATATCTCTCTTAAATGAGTGCCACTCTGGACACCTCCACCTCCACCTTCATCTGCTGCAATCAGTCAGTATTTAATAGCTTGGACTAAATCCTCTTCAAAACTTCAACATTTGCAGTATACCACTGATGACAATACACCAGTTTTGTAATCAGCGGTACACAAACTACACATTTCTATTAGGAAAAAGCTGTCTCCACAAGCTGCTGCTTTCTATGAATAATAATAAGCTGGAAGGTTTAAATTGGGTTTTAAGATGTTTTCCTTGAGCTGCCCTTGTTGCTGTTTGCTTGTGACTGCTCCGTTTGAGTCCTTTTTGATCTCACTGAGGCGGTTGACACCACAGACCAGGTCATCCTGCTTGAAAGCCTCGAAAAGGTGTTTATGTTACAGTTGCTGCTCTTCAAACAGTTCAGCCCGTAACATGCTGATAGATCCTTCCCTGCTGCTCATCTCAACCCTACATATCTCCTGGTTGCCGTTTCCCGTGGATTGAATCAAACCCTTTTTATGATTTCCCATTAATCAGTATTCAAGAGTGTTTGCAATATGGTGCTGACTATAATTTCATTATTTGGAGGAAATCTTCCATCAATATATAATAAAAGCCAATGCTGAATCCACTTAAACATAATTGCTCCATTAAATTGCTACAAATGAAGAAATGTGAAATGACTCTAACCCCTGACAATGTCTTCTATTTTTCAAGCCAAACTGATTTTTTTTTTAATGAGATATATTTATTACGGTTCTCAGAGTAGATACATACACATTTGTTAGTTGTGACACATTTGTAGAGAAATCCCCCCCCCTTTTTTTCACTTCCCTCTTCATAACATGTTTCCGACAGAACAAATAAACACACAGCAGGTCGCCCACTATCCAACAAACATTAAAAAAGGGGGGGGTCCATGTTGACCCTTATATAAATGTAAAGTTCTGTCTAGGAGTGGTTTCCATATCTTGAAGAATCCCTCGCTGTTATCCCGTAGCGTGTAGGTTAGTTTTTCCAGTGGAAGTATTCTCAAGCGTTCCTTGTACCAGTCCTTGTACGTCACCCCAAAACGTCTTAATCTTTGCACATTTCCAAAACATATGTGTGTACGTCCCGGGCTCTAGGTTGCATTCACTGCAGGTCGAAGAACCCAGCCCCAGTCTGCCCCTCAGTGCCGGCGTGATGTGGAGCCTGTGCAGTATTTTGAATTGTGTCTCTCTGTCCGTGTTGCAAGTCAGAATATTATGTGTGTTTTTCAAGACTGATGTCCAGGTATCTTCCTCAATATGCCCATCTAGATCCATCTGCCATGGTCACAAGAGCAGTCTAAATTCGATCCAAGAGTCTCATAGACATGAGAGATAAATTTCTTTGATTTGGTCCTAGTAAGGATGTCCTCTAGAAACGATGTCTTTGGGGCCCTAGCGTTTTTATGTATAAAATGCCTTATCTGCAGGAAGCAGTAGAAGTGAGATTGTTGCAAACTATATTTATCTTTTAGGTTTTCGAATGATTCCATTACTTCTCCTTTGAAAAATTTAGTGAGGCAGTCTAGACCCTTATCTCGCCACCCTTTAAACACCGGATCCTGATAATGATGGGGGGAAATGCAGGGTTACTCCACACAGGGGCTAGCAGAGAGAAGTGGTTCTTCGGTTTAAAATATGTCTTTATCTTGTTCCATGTAATTAGTGTGTTCAGTACTATATAATTGTTTTGGACCTCAGTTTTCGCCTTCTTATAGCTAACAAAGGGCAGTCTTTTAGATTCAACATACCACAGTTTTTAGATTCTACTCCAATCCATGTGTTAGTACTGTCTGGATTCACCTACTCTTTCAGGTATCTTATTTGAGCCGCCCAGTAATACAAACGCATGTTCGGGACTCCTGCCTAATTTCATTCTAACCTTTTTCCCCTGCCAGATAAATTGTGTAAATACCTTATTGAGATTTGTAAAAAAAAGTGTTTGGAATCGAGTTTGGAAGCATTTGGAGATTGTATAACATCCTAGGTAATATATTCATTTTAAGCACACTCATCCTGCCCAAGCAGGTGACAGGTAAAGTTCCCTATCTGAATAGGTCCCCCTTTACTCCAGCCATAATTAGCTCCAGGTTGAGTTTAACCAGTTTTTTAAGAGAGGGGCCAATTCTTATTCCAAGGTATGCTATTCCCGCCGGTGACCAGTGAAAGGGGAAGTTACTGGGCATAGTAGAGCCCATCATAGCCCCCACCGGCATGACCTCCGTCTTTGACAGGTTAACCTTAAAACCTGACACATGTCCAAACTGCTCTAAACATTCCAGCAAGTGTGGGATGGATGTATCAATCTTATCTAAAAAGAGAAGTACATCATCTCCATAGAGAGAGATTTTATGTATTTTGTCGCCAAACCTCTATCCCCTTTATCTTGGTTTCGGTTCTTATAAGCTCTGCCAATGGCTCAATAGCCAGTGTGAACAGGAGGGGACACAGTGGACACCCCTGTCGGGTTCCCCGCTCCAGAAGGAAGGTATCTGAGCAATGGGAATTGACAATTATGGAGGCTTTAGGGGATTGATACAGTAATTTTACCCATTCAATGAATCCTTTCCCAATTTTAAATTTGTCCATAACCCAAAAAAGAAAAGGCCATTCTACTCTATCAAAGGCTTTTAATGAGTCCAGGGACATCACTAATCCCTGTATGGCATTATTATGAACAAACTGTATTATATTCATAAGCCTCCTGAAGTTATGGAGGGAGTTTCTTCCCTTAATGAATCCTGTTTCATCAGGCTTCACCAAGCCGGCGATCAATGGTTTGAGCCCAAGAGTTAACACGTTCGCCAAAATTTTTGCGTCTACGTTGATAAGTGAGACGGGTCTGTAAGAGGCCGGATCTTCTGGGTCTTTGTTTTTTCAAGATTAGACAGATGTTAGCTAGTGCCATTTTTTCTGGCAATCAATGTTTAGTACCAAAGCTGTAGTTGAAGGTTTTAGTTAAATAAGTGGTAAGATTATGCTTATATGCTTTAAACCGTGGAAATCCGTCGGGCCCTTGTGATTTCCCACTGATTTTTGCACTTAGTCCTGTACTGCAAGACACATTTACCGCTTGCCTGTGCATGGTAATAATACACATTATTTGCACATCATCTGCAAACAGGCATATCAATTTCCCCAGTAGAAAGACCCACCACATCTGGCTTTTAAAATCCCCATTTAATAATAATACAGATGTCCATATCTATCCTGTGATGATATTAGCAGGGTTAAATTCTCTGTCAAATCATACCTGCAGATTCATTTAAATGATTGGCTTGCAGTGACCAAATGTTTGGCAAGCCAGTGAAAGTGAATCTAACATTGCTTAATTCCACCCACTCAGCTCTCTCATTCAACTAAATAAAAAGAAAGGAAGTTGGAAGTTCCCATCAGGTCTGTACATCAAAATATTTTTTTTAACCTATGTAAAACATTTTTCTGTGTTGCTTCCGCTATTGAAATTACTAATAAAATGTTGCCTCTTACAACCCAAAGAAAAAATATATTTTTTAGCTTTCATTTACGCTCACTTCAACCTACATGACTCCAACTGGAAATCTGCAGTCACACTAAGAGCCAGGACCCTATTAACAATAATTTGGTGTTTTTATAGTAGAGCATCTTCAGATTTGCCCTAACTTCTCACTTATCTTGACTTGCTTTGACCCCATTTGAAATTATTTCTGCCTTTTTACTTTTGCATATTAAGTTTTATGGATTCTGACTACTTAATTGACTTAAATTAATTCCCATAATGATTTGTAGTATTAATTATACTGTGTTAGGGGTTGTGCTCCAAAGCACTGACACACAAACAATGACAGTGTAAATGGGATGGGATGGAGTGGGATTTTCCAGTCATTATAGTGAACAAATGCAAACCATGATTTCACAGAGCCTTTGCTGACATTTTTAAATGCTTTGTTTGGTCTAACATATGCTTTAAGAAGTATTAAAGTTATGAAGAATAGAAATGAAATTGCCAAATCTGTAATGCTAAAATAAGGAAATACTTGACATTTTTTGATAAATAATATACGGATTAAAAAAAACGATTCTCAGTTTTATCCACAATCTATTATTCTTTTTTATTCGCATGCTGACACCCTGATATACTGTGGTGTAAAGATCAAAAATTGGAAAAGCCAAGTCAAATATTTCCTTTACAATGTAGTAGAGAAATGTGAGCCACCCCTCATTTCTATAAATTTTATTAAGAAAATGGGAAATAGGTGCTGTGATATATTGAAATGTGCAGACATACACAGTTAGATGCCTTTTTATGCTTTAGTTGTAAACCAGATCCCAAAAACTACTTGAGTTGCTCTTATTTTGAAACTTTATTGTTTGAAATATATACACAGGACTCTAAATCTGGCTTCTATTAATATCTAATGCCTTGTGTGAGAGCATAATTACATTAAAGTGGACCTTTTTGTTGCTCATTTTCAGCTCCTTTTTTCTTATTCTACAGGAGCTTTTCATGACTCACGGTTTGAAATCCTAATAATCCTTATACAGCTTTTGCTGGGTCTGGGTGCTTCTCTAGATTTGAACAAGTTCTTTTAGCTCCTCTCACTTCAAGGCCACCTTTCTTTAACCCAAACCTCTTCAGACTGGTTGCCCTTCACAAGCATAAACTTTTGAACAACAGCTGGGTGGCTCTTGTCTCACTGGGATTACTTGCATATACACTAACCTCAATGTTTGAATCATTAATTTGTTTAAATTAATATGTAAGTATATAGAAATAACCAAAAATAATAAAAGGCATAGTCCACTTTAATAACACGGTACTAAAAAACTCGCCTCTCCATTCATTGGTTTAATGATTTTTTTTATATGTTACTACTCCTAGACACTGCTGTATAATCCTGGGCTGACAGAGAGATCTACACATAGATGAGCATCACAGAGCAGTGTGTGACTGTAAGGCAAAGGCTAGCAATCATCCCCATCCACTGGGACAAAGTCAGAAAGTACTGCTTCACAATGACAATGAGTAAAATATGTACATGGTGCAGCGAACCATCTTGTACCTGCACATCACCTGCTGTAATAGATTTCAAGGCTAATTGAAGTTAACAATTCTGGTTCTGGTGAAGCTTTAAAGCTTTGCTGTGCATATCTGATGAAAGGTCAGTTCACTCCAATTTATTTGCCAAAAGGAGAGGACACAGGGGAACAAGCAGGGGCTGGCAATGTAATCTGAGCTCCACCCTGAAACCTGGTTCTGCTCTGTAAACAGCTTCACAATGAGTACGGGCAGCAGAGTGTGGCTAATGATCAACGACTATGACAAGGAATCTCCAATCATTCCATAGAATCAAGTTTTGTGGACAAATATTTGGTTAGGACTGACAGTGCTGATTGGGGTCGTTTCAATTTCATCATACTTCAAAACACATTTTGCTATTGATATGATTAACTCTCTTGAGGTGGGGTGGGTGGGGTGTTCTTACAGAAATTCAGGGTGAGTATTTCGCATTTTGGATTCAAGAGAAGGAAAATTGCAGCCAGGCTGAATCAAAGTGGGAAAAGTGTTTAAAGGATTATTGATCGATTTATTTGGGCGAACATTTACATTAAAAGAGAATGGACTTCACCTCAGTCTGTGTCTTTAAGTCCCCTCCGACGACTGCATGCACTCAGTGAACTATTAAATTGACAACCTACATTTAAAAACTGCTGGCCAGAATGTAGTCTGCCGTTTCATCTGTATATACACTTGTAACTCTCTAGTGTAGATGTAAGCAACTAAATGACAAATACTGCAGCGTATTATGTCTGAAGTAGAAGGGTCGTTTAGTGTTTGTTTCATTACAGATGCAATTCTTCAGACTCTGAGTTGCTATTATGTTGTAACTCTGGTAGAAATTCATGAATTCAAATGAGCACTATTTTGTATTTAAAATGAAATTTGTCACAGTATGAATGGCACTTCAGAGACCTTATTTATTCAGAGACCTTAAGCTTTGTAATCCACAGATGATTTATGATTTCAGTTTTAACTAAAGTTGTAATCCCACAGATTTCTTTCATGGTTGATTTTACTTGCTTTAGATACTGAGGTGCAAGTGTAGATTAATTATACAACAAGACTGATTAGGCAAAAAACTGACCAATTAAGGAAACATGGAGTCCCTGAAATCCCTGCAAAAACAGCTTGTTTATCATGTGCGTACATGTTATTCATCTTTTACATCTATTCTTATTTATTTTATAATTTACTGAGAAACCTTGTATCTCAAAAAGGAGTAAAAATTCAGACACTGAGACCAAAATCAGGATACAGATGTCTATAATATCATGCTGCGGAGCTGTTATTGCCCAGTGAAAGCTGTAATGTTTACATGTTACCTGAACAATCTTTAAACTGGAAATACATCAGAATAATGGAGTTTATTCTACATTCATGATCCAATCATGATCCAGTCTTTAACCCTGTGGTAAAGAGATTTGTTTATATTCATCCCTGCGAATAAAAAACTTAGGCATAAACTGAAACCATGGCCCCAAAATGATGGTACTGTACTCTATGTACACAGCTATTCTCTAATAACATAAACAATAAAATCAGATGCATATAGACACCATAGATAAAAATTCAGCTAATCAAGTTTTATTTTCCCCTCAGAATGTAAAACCAATAAATCATTTGCTTCACATACTGCAGGACTATATGAAAACCAATTATTCCACCTAGTGGCTAGAATATTCCAGTTTTGGGTTAAAATGAACATGGAGGTTTTTTTAAAAAAAAATCATAGCCCTAAAAGAGTTCCTGATTTTGGTTTCCACTGACAATTGTTGCGCCATTTTGTTTGCAACAAATTGACTTGACAACTTGAATATTTGATTCATCAAGAGCCATTGTGAGACTTCTGATGTTGTGCCTGGAATCTGCTGGAGCCACTCTTCCATTTCAGGGGATACAGCTCATAATGCTTCTGTTACCACCGGGACCACTTTAGACTTTACCTTTCACATCTAGTCCAGTTGTTTCTTCAGTCCCTGGTACTTCTCTGGTAGCTTTCTCTTGCTCCTTCTTTCCAGTGTTGCTGTTGGCTGTGACTGCCACATCTACCTTCTGCTCTTTGTCAACCACCGCTATGTCTGGTTGGTTGGCCAGCAGTTGCTTCTCTGTCTGGAACTTGAAGTTCCATGGGACCTTAACCCTGTTGTTCTCAAACCACCTTCACAGGTGTCTTCCACTGGAACATGGGGATTAATCCATGCGAGGCACAGATGTTCATGTACACTGTCCAAGCCACTCAGTCATGCCTTTTAGTGTATGCTGTCCCAGCTTGCAGCACAAATCCCGCTACTATGTGCTGGACTGCCTCTGGGGCACATTTGCACAGCCCACAGCTTGGGTCCAGTTGGTTGTAGAAGACTCCTGCCTCTATGGTGTTGCTTAGCACCTGCTCTTGTGCTCTGGGGCTGGATAGGACCGCCTCAGATGTTGGGGAACCAGTGAGAATAAGACATAAATTGCCGTCTCCTGTATTAAAGTGCAATGTTTTGTTGATAGGTCCATCCACCCATTAAAATCTCCCTATGCAAACTGTCACTCTATTATAACATCACCTCAATCTCTCCCATTGCTCCCATTATAATTACTACAGCCTCTAGAGGGATTTGTAGCTTGAACATAAACATATGTCTATTGAGTCACTCGCTGAAATGAGTGATGCCGTCCTACTTCAAGAGAAGACAGCCTGGATGGATTACATGCATGCATTGTTTTCCTGTGAATCATTTGTGCGTGTGAAGACAATCTGTATTCAGCATGGGAATAGCAGACTCTACTACTACTAATAAAAATTACTATACAGAGAATAATTACTGTTTGGAAGGAGAATAAATGATTACTACTGGGGGCGGGGGGGAGAGAAATGGAGTCTGATTACATATCTTAACACTAGAACACTAACGTCGGTGATTTTCACCCACGAGATTTTAGTCATGTGATTTTCATCGTGTCACTGCTGTCTGGGTTGCATGCAGAACTCACATAGTCAAAATGATTTATTTTATAGTGGTCATTTCTCCCCTTGCAAAAAAAAAAAAAAAAGTTATTTTTTTGTTTATCTCTCCTCCCACAGTTGTTAGTGTTGAAGGGAGAGTGTGCTTTCACCGGACAGGGCTCACTTGTCCCTGGAATCAATGTACTGAAAAGCAAGTTCCCAGTCCCATTATTTATTTATTTTTTAATTAGTTTTTTCATTAACAATTCCCTAATTTTTCAATACTTTTAGAGCCTTTTTATAGACTTTCAATTTCTTTTTTCATTTTTTGAGATGCTGTAGAGGGGGGAAATAAACTCCACTCCATATTTCCCACGTATTGTTGTGCCTTAATATATTTTAATGGGAAGTCACAGTGTTACAAAACTGCACATTAGTGTTCTAGGGTTAACGAAAGTCTCAAAATATGTCACAAGTGTCACAAAATCTGCAGAATAAGCTTGCTTTTTTGCCAGAACTGATTGTCTGATTTCCCAGTGTCGTGAACATGCATCTGCAGAAAGTGAGAGAGCCCTCAAACAGTAAAGACAGCTAGTCGTGGAGATGTGAGCATTCAAACCCAAAGAAATGCTTCACAGAGAGAGCATTCAACCATCCTCCCTTTTCCTGGCAGTCACTACAGCAAACCTCACATCAGCATGAATGAAGGAACAGCAGTGAAGAAAAATGGCATGCTGAGCTTTCTGGAAGGAGATGTCCTTCATGGGCTACAATACAGAAAATGGTGTTATTATCTATGACCACTGCATTCTGTTATTTCTCTCATCCCCTTTCCTTGTGCTAACACTGTGATGAAGAAGGAACTATACTTCGCCTTGTTATTTACATGTAGCTGTAATAATCCTATGTGCTCCTTCCCCTTCACATTCATTTTGATATTCTACAGTATTTACGATTAGGGGCTTAGCAGTGCATACACAGTACAGGGAGAGAGTAATGAATAAATTAAGCATTAGAGTGAAGGAACAGATCTACTCAGAGGTCACATGTATTTTGCTGCCATTTTAAAACAGGCAGATCACAGAGGAATACGGCAGAAGAATACGTCCAGTCAGACGCAAGTGAGCAGCTGTAAATGGGCGGCTGTCAGGGAGCACCTGAATAATTTATAGCTCCTCTTGTGCTGCACAAACAGAGGCGGCTTATTTCAAACAAAGGGAACATGATGTCTGTTATGAATTTCTGTTATGCTTTGTCTCACCCCATCAGGTTTGCAGTCTGCATTTTCGTCTGCATTAGATTTTCTTTTATTGGATCTATCAAACTGCTGACATGCACTTATAATCGATGCAGCTGTACATGCTTCCTAAGCAAAAAAAGGCTCGGTCAGGCTTTGGGTCGGAGAGCAAGAAAGCCGCATGTCAGGGTACTCTTAATCTTTGATCCAATCTATCTCTTCATTTTCCTGCAGCCTGAGACGTCTGTCTCCGGAGATGCCAGGTCTCACTGACACAATTCTCCTGAGAAACTCCCAGCATGAACCGTTAAACATGGCGCTCTTGTAAGACATCATACTGAGAGGCTGATTGCCATTTCTTACCAACTCCACCAGCACAGGTTAACACGTTTATTATCTCTTCTATATTCACTGACAAATGTTTGAAAAAGTCAAACAACTGAGATATTTGCACAGTTAAAAGTCCTAAAGAATTTCTTTTTCCACATTTTGGACCGTGTATACCAACATATTGTCTTTCTCTGTGGTTCTTATCTTAATCCAAGATCCCTGAACCCAAGTTCTCTCACTGGCAGCAAGCTCAAGTTACTATCTGACTTAAAATCATTAGACAGTAAAGAGGCAGACTGAAAGTAAGAGATGGGAATTATAAACAGCCTGCAACCTAAAAATGCTTTTTAGTGTTGTTGCTATAACTACTGTTGTGACTGTAATGTCACTGACAAACAGCTATAATTCCTAAGTGCTTTGTGATGTAAGTCTTGACTCACTGGATGTGTATGTGTGTGTGTAGGTGTGTGTGTGTAAGTAATTTCTTTAGTTGTTTTTCTAGCTTCAGCTGCATCTTCCTGTATATGCTTTGACATTGTTTTGTCTGCTTCTTGTACATTGTGTTTGCTGCTTTCAAAGAACATCATCAGCCTGCCTAGATTGCAGGTGATAATAATGTCACCGGGAGCATCTTACCCACTTACATCATATTGATTTCAATTAAATGAGTGCTGGCCCTGATGAATGAATGCAGAAAGAGAAAAAAAAAATCAGACCTGTTATGCAGATTTGTCTCGTCTGTTTCAGGGCAAGCTCCCCCCTCGCTTTCCATTCTGCACCTTCAAACTTCACTGCAAATACCACCAACATCTTCTTTGTCACACACCATAAGGCTTCACCGTATATATCCCTCGCCAGAAAGTGCTCTCAATCTGTATTCTTGGTTTGTCCTTTACTGTCGAATTTTGTGACAAATGTTTTGTATTGTTTTGTGTAATTTCCAAAAACAGCTGAAAGAGCACTACTTTTGCGAGGATGGGAAAGGTCAGCAGAAACAATAAACATCTTCGTAATTGATTTGCTAATTAGTTGCCAATTAAAGTGACCACAATCCTAATCATGTAAAACGCTCTGTGCCAAAGAGATACTTACTCAGCATCTGCTCTAGTTTTCCTGCTGGCACTTGCTGCTTCTTTTGAGGCTATTTTTGAAGGGGACATTTTAAAGGGGGTATGTAGTGTATATTTCTAGGTCTATGATTTCATTCTGGAGCTCTAACGGCATATGTTTTGCATTGTTCATAAACTCCAGATCTGTATTATGTTGCTCTCCTTATTGAGCCCCTAAGGTCAGTTCCCATCTGAAAAATAAAGTTTAAAGTCCCATCTCCTTCTTCTTCATGAGCTCACTCTGTTCTGATTGGCAGGCTAAGAAAAGCTGGCAATGGAAAGCTCAGAAATCAAACAATAGTAGCTGAACTCCCCCCCCTTTAACTACTCTTTACTGAACACACGACCATCTTTATATATATATATATATATATATATATACATATAAATATATATATATATATAAATATATATATATATATATATATATATATATATATATATATATATATATATATATATATATATATATATATATATTCTGTAGTCAGAAAATAGTCAGAAAATGAGATACCAATAATGCACTGGATAGAGATAGGAAGAAAAGCAGCACAAACAGCTGCTTTGGGCATGTGTCAACAATCAGACGTTGGATGGGCTGAAGCAGAGGGGAACCGAGCAGGCTGGGCTTTGGAGCACTGCTGTCGTATAACACAGACCTGACATTGTAACACTATATAAATCTTACAAATTGTGTTCCTGGATGTCCCTTTTGAAAGAAACCTATTGTCATGTACAACTATGATATCAGGCCAGCAAAGCCAAAAGTATAACGCCAGGATATGTAAACAGAAACAACCAATGCCTCCAGAAATACATTTATTATTTGAATCTAAACAGCATCACTGATTATGTTTTTCAGCCTTGATGACCTGACTAAGTGATTTCTATGAAAACTATCGTAACATATACTCATCGCCACTTTATTAGCCTTACAAGTATTGGGTTGGACCTCAGAGCTGCCTTAAGTCTTCGTGGCATAGATTCAACAAGGTGCAGGAAACATTCCTCTGGTCCATATTGACATGTTAATACCACACAGATGCTGCGGATTTGTTGGCCTTACATGTATGATGCGAATCTCCCATTCCACCACATCCCAAAGGTGTTCTACTGGATTGAGATCTGGCAACTGTGGAGGACATCTGAGTATCATTTGTGCCAAGAAAATATCCCCCACACCATTATAACACCACCTGCAGCCTGAACGGTTGATATAAGGCAGGATGGCACCATGCCTTCATGTTGTTTACGCTAAATTCAGACCCCATCAGCTGAATGTCGCAGCAAAATGCAACACTCCTTTCACCTTTCTTCTCTGTTCTGATACTCAATGTGAATCTCAGCAAGCCATTTTGACCATGTCCACGTGCCTAAATGCTGCCTTGTAATTGGCTGATTAGATATTTGCGGTAACAAGCAGGTGTACCTAATAAAGTAACCAAACATTTAGCATGAATTTTTTTTTTTGTTTTGTTTCACAAAGATGGAATTCTAATATAATCAGTGATTTGTTACTTGATAAATATGGGTACTGCACATGTTTATATCTTTCTGGCAGCTAAAAGCTTACAAAGAGTTTCCTACAAAATCAATACAGGCTACATAAATAGACATCGGTAGCACATTGCAAAGGTTTTAGTCACTAGAAGTGTATATTCTTTTTTATTTACTATTTAATTTGAGATTTAGAGAAAAACTATTATTATGTGCCCATCCCTTGGTTTTTACATATCACTAGTAGTTCAAGGTGTTTTACAGGTAGGCGAACTTGCCAGAGTTCTTCTGTGGATTTAGGTTGTCTCAGTGTCCTTGTGTAATCTCAGACTCCACGTTGCTGACATCCAGACACCGTGGGAGCTGTACCATCTGCTGCAGGACTCCTTGTTCTTCTTGTCACTAAAGATAGCTCTTTATGACTTTGTTTGGTTCTGTGTTTTGGCTCTTTGTCATGTTGCACAATAAATCTGGGATGTTGAGATGACTCCTTGATGATGTTTCATGATGTATAAGAAACTAAACATCTCAAATGCCTGAAAACCTTTGACCAACAGTAAGAAGATAATCGCTGTTGTAGCTCTCTTTACACTACAAATATGCTACACTGTATGTTTCACTGAACAATGTTTCAAAGGTTAAACTATCAATAGCCCTGGATATTCCATTCTCAGTCTCTTTTTGCAGTATGTTCAGGCATCTGGAAACTAGTGCCTGTTCTCACACTTGAGAGTTAACGTGTTGTCAGAGAGGTTTCTATATTTAGAGGCACCTCCCTGAGAGGTTGGCTAATCTAAAGTTGAGGAAACACACACTTCAGTTGGAGGAGAATCAGATGGGGCAAGCTCTCAACTCACAGAACTCCGCTGGAATTTTTAAGTCAGATATTCACTTGTCACGTAGAAAACAATCAGACTCAGGCTGAGAGCAGCTCAAGTTGCTCAAGACAGTGAAGGAAAGCTTGTGTTTGGAAAGTGCATATATATATATATATATATATATATATATATATATATATATATATATATATATACACAAACAGACTATAAACACTTTATACTGTATAATCATGTAATAAATAATGAATATATGAAAATATAAAAAAAGCCAAATCAGCCAAGCAATAAATTTTATGCAGTCTTTATATGTCATATATGAAATGAAAAGAGAGCTTTACTCTGTAGTTTTTTCAAAGATCCAGGAGGATTACATCCCATTTGTGGCTTGTCTTTGGGATCAGACATCAATTTGCTTCTGTGTATGATAGCAAGTCTTGCTACACCGCATATGTGGGCAGTGAATGAGAGGGATGTTTGCTCACCTCTCCATCATAATCTGTTGTTCATCAAAGAGATCTATTTTCTGCCCCCTTTGTACCTTTTCACCGGACGGCAAACTCTGACAAAGTGCCTGGATCTGTGCTTTCTAATGATGATATATGAGAGTTATCCTGAGGATGTTGTCAGATCAGGGACTGTGCTGTGGGTGTAGACCTACGAGGTGACATGAGGGAGATTAAAGAAAAAAAGAAGTTCTTTCTTTCTGTAATTCAAAAAGATTATCTAGTGATAGAGTGCTACTCTCACTCAAAGAACCTTGAGGTGCTTTAACGCTGTTAAACAGCCCTTAACATTGACTCTATTAACCCTATTTTCTAATGTGTTTATCTATAAGTGAAACTAACACGACTTAAGTCATTACCAGAGGAAGGGATCTAAGCTATTCAATAAGATACTAGCTCCGTCATAGGTATTCATTCACCAACAGCGGTATATATATGCCTTTCTGTGATAAGAACAACATATGGTGTAATGCTGTTCAGAAAACTTGCCAGAACCGAGGTTTTTGGTGGATTTTCCAACATTTATGCGGCTGCAGAAATGAAGATCAGTTTACAAATCCTTAAATACACACACTCTCCTTAAAATGGATTCCACTGTGTGTGAAATCTCACTGTTGTTTAGCTCGTATTGCTTTGAGACAGTGCGTTTTACAGCAGCCATTTCTCAAACTGACACGGAATAAAGAAGGGTCGCGGCCTCCTTCTGTTTAATTATAGCAACTTGAGAAAAGCAGCAGAAGCCATCAAAACAGCTATTTCCAAGGAGGGAGCCTAATTTCAAAATGAGGCAGAAAAAAAAAATCTATATTTTGTTGTGCTGTTATTTGGCATGTTGAATGTGTTCTCATTTCACAAAGCATTAGACTCGCGTCAGATGGTTTTGCTTTTTCTCTGCAGTTTAACATGAGAAAAACACACAAGCTGCAAAGAAATTTTAAGTCGGAAATTTTGCACAGCTTAAAAAAAAAATTAGTGCAAAAGAACTCTATTTATAATACTGTGCAAAAGTCTTGAGTCACCTCATTTTTTTCCTTAATATTTTGCATCCAAGGATCCAGATTGTTCTCCAGGATTTCTGAAAGTCTTTCAACACTTTTCTTTGGCCTTTGGCTGCCTTTTCATTCATTTTCAGTCTAGCCGTTGTACTTGACCATTTTCAAAATATTTTCTTTTTCTTTGTTTGTCACTTAACATAACACTCATTGTCTGACTGGCAATGGCTTTCATTGCTCAGTATGACAATGATCCCAAACATGCTGCTATAGACTATAGACTGGCCTCCCCAGAGCCTGGACCTCAACATTACTGAAACACTGTGGGACCATCGTGACAGAGAATGGCATAAAATGCAGCCAACATCCAAAGAAGAGCTCTGAACGTTCTTCAAGAAGCCTGGAGAATTATTCCTGAAGAGTACTTAAAAAAATGATAAGAAAGTTCGGCGAGGAGAGTTCAGGCGGTGCTGAAAAATAAAGGTGGTCCTACGTTAGAACTGTACAGACTTTGTTTTTGCCTTATATACTGCATTTCCTTCAATGTGTGAATAAATTATTGCACCTATTTCCCATTTTCCTAGCAAAAAGACAAAGAAATGAGGAGTGGCTGAAGACTTTTGCACAGCACTGTATATAAATACCAAAACATCTATATTGTTGGTTTTAATCCATCATTTATAAATACCTTGCTTGGGGCTGGTTAATTATATAAAGTATTATGGAAATGATTTTATTCTTTATAGAAAACACTGGGTATTTTTTTAACCTGAGGTAATGCTTATGAAGCATTTGTCAAACTTAAGGGAAGGAGAACTGTTAAATAAGCATTTTAACAGCATCCCAAAGTATCAGCACTAATTAAACTGCACAATGATTATTTATTCACGTGCTTATTTCGTTTGCTGCAACCTTACATTCACACCTAATGTGTTCTGACTTTACATTTACTGAGTTCCTCACTGAGAGTGTCCTTAAACTGTCAGCAAGCAGTGGAATATCAGTGATTACAGAGTCACACAACTTGATTTGTTTTGACTGCTGAATTGACAATTCTGACGTTTTTGACTCTGTATTGTACAAATGGATTTGTTTTGTTCTTTGAGGATTGAGCAGTAAGAAAGCTAACCAATATATCTGCCATCACGAGCCCCACTGTGGGGCTTTAAACACATGCTTTTTTGTTTCCTTTTAGAATCTTGGTTGCATTCAGTTTTCAATTTTTCAAAACTAATGCCTTCTCAGTTTATCATTATCCGTCATAGCTCTAGTGGCTTTGCTGTGCTTCTTGAAAGACTGTGCCACTGATGTTTAGGATTTTTATTTATAATATATATATACAGTGCCTTGCGAAAGTATTCGGCCCCCTTGAACTTTTCAACCTTTTGCCACATTTCAGGCTTCAGAACATAAAGATATAAAATTTTAATTTTTTGTGAAGAATCAACAACAAGTGGGACACAATCGTGAAGTGGAATGAAATTTATTGGATGTGTCAAACTTTTTTAACAAATAAAAAACTGAAAAGTGGGGCGTGCAATATTATTCGGCCCCTTTACTTTCAGTGCAGCAAACTGACTCCAGAAGTTCAGTGAGGATCTCTGAATGATCCAATGTTGTCCCAAATGACTGATGATGATAAATAGAATCCACCTGTGTGTAATCAAGTCTCCGTATAAATGCACCTGCTCTGTGATAGTCTCAGGGTTCTGTTCCAAGTGCAGAGAGCATCATGAAGACCAAGGAACACACCAGGCAGGTCCGAGATACTGTTGTGGAGAAGTTTAAAGCCGGATTTGGATACAAAAAGATTTCCCAAGCTTTAAACATCCCAAGGAGCACTGTGCAAGCAATCATATTGAAATGGAAGGAGTATCAGACCACTGCAAATCTACCAAGACCCGGCCGTCCCTCTAAACTTTCATCTCAAACAAGGAGAAGACTGATCAGAGATGCAGCCAAGAGGCCCAGGATCACTCTGGATGAACTGCAGAGATCTACAGCTGAGGTGGGAGAGTTTGTTCATAGGACAACAATCAGTCGTACACTGCACAAATCTGGCCTTCATGGAAGAGTGGCAAGAAGAAAGCCATTTCTCAAAGATATCCATAAAAAGTCTCGTTTAAAGTTTGCCACAAGCCACCTGGGAGACACACCAAACATGTGGAAGAAGGTGCTCTGGTCAGATGAAACCAAAATCGAACTGTTTGGCCACAATGCAAAACGATATGTTTGGCGTAAAAGCAACACAGCTCATCACCCTGAACACACCATCCCCACTGTCAAACATGGTGGTGGCAGCATCATGGTTTGGGCCTGCTTTTCGTCAGCAGGGACAGGGAAGATGGTCCAAATTGATGGGAAGATGGATGGGGCCAAATACAGGACCATTCTGGAAGAAAACCTGTTGGAGTCTGCAAGAGACCTGAGACTGGGACGGAGATTTATCTTCCAACAAGACAATGATCCAAAACATAAAGCCAAATCTACAATGGAATGGTTCACAAATAAACGTATCCAGGTGTTGGAATGGCCAAGTCAAAGTCCAGACCTGAATCCAATCGAGAATCTGTGGAAAGAGCTGAAGACTGCTGTTCACAAACGCTCTCCATCCAACCTCACTGAGCTCGAGCTGTTTAGCAAGGAAGAATGGGCAAGAATTTCAGTCTCTCGATGTGCAAAACTGATAGAGACATACCCCAAGAGACTTGCAGCTGTAATTGCAGCAAAAGGTGGCGCTACAAAGTATTAACGCAAGGGGGCCGAATAATATTGCACGCCCCACTTTTCAGTTTTTATTTGTTAAAAAAGTTTGGCACATCCAATAAATTTCATTCCACTTCACGATTGTGTCCCACTTGTTGTTGATTCTTCACAAAAAATTATAATTTTATATCTTTATGTTTGAAGCCTGAAATGTGGCAAAAGGCTGAAAAGTTCAAGGGGGCCGAATACTTTCACAAGGCACTGTATATATATATAAATTGGCCTTACTCTGCGCTGAACTCTGTTCTTTTCAGTCTCTCTATATAAGAGCTTTTAGAGGGGTAAATGAACCAAAGTACTGTAACCTGGATTTCACATGTAATAACATGTCAAAGGTGTCAAACTCATTTCCTGAACTAAGCTCGCTACCAAAGGAAACCAAATCGCCTCCCTGAGAATCTTACGACCCTGTCGTCCACTTTGTTTTTAATTTACACCACTGAGTTAAACCTTCCCTCTGCTAAACTAAATCCCGCTCAACTCAACACAGCCTCACAGATACTCTGCTCATTTTAGGAAATCATGAGAGACTCTGCATCTCCTTTTATGTATTCCTAGGTAAATTAAATTGATAATGCAAGTGTTTTGACTTTAAAAGGATGTTCTATTTCTATCCAAGTGCCAAATTAACTGATGGCTGCTTTCCTGTGCAGCGCTCACACTAGACACTCCCTTTGTGCAGAACATATCCTGCAGGACTGCCAGTTCAAAGCAAGAAAAATCAATGTCCTCTCAAAGTGCCACAATATATAAACCCCAGCATTCAGAAACATGATCAGATTTAATATTTGTTTTGTGGCCATGGTATATTTCACTGACATGTCATGATATGGTGCATTCACAGTGTTGTTCATTTTTGGACATTATGTCTTTTCTTGCACTGTTACATTACAGTGTATGTAAACCTTTCAGATGTCTTCCTTTCTTTTAAAATTTTTTGAATGTATGACTTCATCTAGAAGTCCAATTTTATTACATGTCCTCCATATAGCTAGAAAATCACAAAATACAATGAAAGGCCATCCCCTCATTCTCTCCCCATGAACAAGAATGTCTGCCTCTGAATCAGCCAGCGAAGTTTGCAGTAGGCTGTGACGTCAAAACCAGATAAGCATAACCCCCACTAGAATAGATCTGTCTGAGTAGACACAGACCCTCCCTATTTTGACTGAGCGGCCACAGTCCAACACTGCTATTTTCTTGCCAGAGTCGCTTCTTCAAACTTTAAAATATCTCAATCAAGAGCAAAGAACACCAAATCTGTTGTTGGCTGTAAGAGTGAACACAAGAGTCTTCATGTACTCCCAGCATCTGGGGAACTAAATACAAGTGGATTTTTTTTTTATGGCACTGTCTGCACCACAGAAATCCTTATCTCACAGCCAAGAGATATTTCGAAATTGTAATACTAAATTCTGGAAACTTGGAAAACAAAAACTGTGTTTTCATCATGGCCTTTTGTTTTTTTAGTGCTAGATAAACTCAGCTGACTTTCTATGAACCCTTTACATCTGTTACTCTCTGCGCTCACACATACCTTATTTAAACACAGACAAATTCTCAATAAAGCCGTCCTCATTTTTCTTCCTGTGGCCAGACAACAGAATTAGCAAAAGAAATGACTGAAGTGCTGCACATTTACTACATGCTAGCCAGCAGTCACTTACAAGCCATTTTCAGAGCTGCTGCTCTGCATATCCTGATTTTATAGCTGTGACATTGTTTGCCAAAATTAGCATGCATGCATTGGCTATTGAATGCAAAGCGAGAAAGTTAGAATCAACAGAATGTCTCAATCAGGGCTACATCAGCTACCATGTGGTCAGGTGAATGCGCTGCTGTTACCACTGGCTCATCTGCTCAAACATCTCTTGGCTCTTGACACTCTGTTTGGAATTCATAATATTCTGTGGGACATCTGGAGCTGCAACTTTAAATACATGATCTGAGGACATGTGGGTGTTGTATTAACTTGTTAAAAAGGGGTATAGACTGAAAACTAAAGCTGTTTTCACACATGCACTGCAGCCTTGAACTTTGCTAGACATTAGCTGGAAGAGCTGTATGTGAGAACAAAAATATCAGAATCAATCTGTGTAAAGTTCGTGCGATGTCAGCTTGAGTCCATCTGTGAACAGAGTGAGTAACTGCCCAGAGATTTCACAAAGATGAGTGTGCATTCTCATGACATTTCTCTCATGTCACCTGCACGCTCTATCCCAGTGTCCCCCTCCCCAACCCCCCCTGCCTAAATGAAAGAGTATTTCTAGTCGTGTCAACACATGGTATGTGTGAAAGGGCAATTTTGGACAGTTACGTGTGAAATTTATGTGTGAAAGTAGCTAAAAGCAGGGGCAGAAACCACGTTGTATAATAATAACCTTTTCGCATCTTATGACTCAAGGGGACCGCAAAGAAACAAAAACTCTGCACCTCCTTTATTCTTTACAGGCTAAAGCCTGATACAGGAGCTTTTGCCCAAACATGGATATTTTTTTTCAGCCCGAACTGGGTGATTAATACAAAGTGGAACGAAGAACAAGATTCGGGGAAGTAACATGCGTGGGTGCAATGGGGTGCACAGATGACTTTCACCTGGCAGAGTGAGGTTCAACTTGAGTGAAGCTAAGAGTCAGCAGCGACTTATTTTGGCACATATATGTGCATGCACATCTGGTGAGGGGAGCTTAGACCAGAGAGGGGATAGTAATTCTATATTTAAAATCTGCTGTGTGTTTTTTTTTTTTCCCCTTCAAATTTCAGCTTACTGAAGGTTCTGAATACTCTCTCCACCACTGGGTAAAACCTCTTACAAGCCAAGAAGATCATGAAACTTTGATGACTGTAATAAATTACTCTAGAAGCTTTAGACCACAGATAAGACAGCGCTACTATCAGTAAGTACAGACCTACCAGGTGATTACTGTAAACACAGGAAACCTAATTTAGTAAGGGTATATCCAGTGACATTATTTCTTTGTGTTCACATAATAACTTTTGTTTTAGGGTATGGGAATGTTGACACACAATTACCACTGTAGTGACTTTTCATGACATTGATAAAGCTGTTAGCAAAGGGCTGGAAAAGCCACAGCGTGGCCATTCTTATTGGACCAAGAAAGAACTTTTGCAGTTGTCACAAAGGAAGCAAATGTGAAAAAAAAATAGAAGAAGAAAAAAAACTAAAGCAACGTCACAGTAAGAAGTCTGCATATTCTTTGTTTTTGCACAAAGGCATTTAGAAAAACTGGTCATGAGGAATATCCAGCTGCTCTATTTTCTGAGAGGTGATAATTTTCTCTCGCAAGACGTTTGACAGAGGAAGCACACATGAGGCATGGGTTCAGGCTGAGTTTGTGTCATGTGAGAGCACAGCAGTTGAAAAGCTATTTATGTGCATAGAGAAACATGAGGACAACCTGGCTTGTCTTAGAATAACAGCAGCACATTATAGGCGTTCACCTGCCAGGGATCCTGTTTAAGGTGTGATATGTGCTTCATTGGAGGCTCATAAATAATTGCCTCATTACTGATGGTGAAGCCAACCTTCATTCCCTTAGTCATTATTTACTATATAAAGCAAGTTCCTTTGAATATCTATGACAAACCGCCAATTCCTATGAGGAATATAAATGTTACATACACTTATAAGTTTATCAAGCCATCTATTGTATGTATTCTCAATCCGTGTTCACAGCAGCCCAGGGTGTTTTCTGCCGTTCATCAGAGAGGCTGTTTTCCCTATTGAGATAAGAAATTAAATCTGCAGGAGCAGAGGATGCTGGGTTTGCTGCAGGGTGGTGAAGCAGCAGCTCTGATAATGGAGCCGACTCCCATTGCGCAGGCTATGAGGCAAACAGCCGTGGCGCCAGCCCAACCCTGCCTATGTGAGAGGATAGTTAACAGAGTCACTCTGCCGAAGATCTCTCTCCTTCTCTCTCTTTTCTCCCCGTCGCTCTCTCCTTTCTGTATGTGAACATGTGGTTAAAGCTGCGTGTGACAAAGGGAAGGGAAAGAATGAGATGCTGTGCTTTTGAACTGCTCTTTTTCTCCATTCGAGGTACTGTATGTAGGAGAAAAAAGGAAGGAAAGAGTAAATCTGTAAGCTTCGCCTTTGTGCAGAGAATACGCTTGCGTGATGGGTCAAACATATTGACCCCGAGCGATCGATCGAGTAAAAGGGTGACAATATTCCTTTAGCATATTGATATCAAAGCGTCTTTCTTTTCGTCCAGCTGCCCTGTCACTTTGTGCTCGCATTAGCAGTCTCGATGTATTGTAGTGTGTTATGCAAATGTGAAGAGGGTTTTAATTTCAATTTGGGAACTCACCAGAACACCGGGCTGTTTTGGATGCTCCTCACAGGGTTCAGTTCAAAGCAGCCTGCGGAGAGAAATAAACGGTCACACCTTAATGTGCAGGCACAAATAACATTGGGGGCCATACGGCAGCAGTTGTAATAGTGTCAGAATTGTAAAAAGGTTCAATTTATAGTTCAATCTTTGATTCCATCCCAGACTTAATACCAATGATTTGATATTTCTGTATTGGCGGAACAAAAAAATGTTCTGCCTACACAGCCTCTCGGCCTGATGAAATTTTCCAGAAGAAATATCACTTTTCTTCCCTCCTTCTCTAAAGATGATTTCCAGCTTTATATAAATAATTAATATTTTTATGAAATCTATATAATAATTAAACTCGGGTTGTCATTACAGGTATTAAATGGGATGAGCGGATTCAATGAATACCGACTCAATACCGAACATGTCGTTTCTGGAGGTTTTGCGCTCTTCTTTTGTGCCATATGCTAAGTAACAGACTGCATTATCATTGCAGATTTTAATTATTAAGATGTCACCCATATAACAATAGAAAGGTTCAATAAAGCTAATAACTTTAACAGAGTGATAAAGAAATGCCATAAGGTATTTTAATCCAATGCAGCCTCATCACTGACCGAGCGATTAAAGATTATATTGCTGGTACAGAAACAATGTCTCCCAGCTCATTAATTATACCCACTGTTTTAGTTTAACTGTTATTTAATGAAATAAATTAATCATCAAACTAATCATTTCATTAATTAATAAAATCTGCACTGATTCTGCCACACTGTCTCAAAGCTGTGAACCAACCTTAAACCTCTTATTAGCAGTACTGAACTATTGCAACATTGTCTTTTACCAGCTTTAAAGCAAAAAGGCGAAACAAGAAACAGATTTTACAGATGGATGGCTTTAACATGAGTGACACCTACTGTCTAATTTGCTGACACTGGTCTCTGCCACTGCAAGATTAGATATGAACTTGTTTTCTTTATACAACCCCAATTACAAAACCGATTGATGCTGTGTAAAATATAAATAAAACTGAATTAAATGATTTGTAAATCCCATAAACCCATATTTTATTTACAATAAAACAGGTAGAGTTTTTCAGAAGATGGGCAAAGGTTCACCAGTCTGCAAAAAAACTGTATCTACAAATTTCAGAATAATGTTCCTCACTGCAAAATTGTGAAGATTGTGAATATCTCCTCATCTACACTACATAACATCATCAAAAGATTTTGAAAATCTGGAGAAATCTCTGTGTGCAAGGGACAAGGCTGAACGTCTATACTGGAAGCCTGTGATCTTTGGGGCCCTCGGGCAGCACTGGTTGATTCAGTCGTGGAAATCACTGCGTGGGCTCAGGAACACTTCCACAAATGAAGCTTACGCATTAGCTCAATAACTAAGATTTGTAATCACTCATCTGCTTTCCCGGGTGTTCAGCCGCAACTGTTTATGTCGCTTCCATTTTCACATGCCAAACCCAAAGCTGCCATCATTGCTCTAGTCCCATCAATTTTCTGCCTGCCTTCTTCAAGCCAATCAGCCTCCACTTTGCATATTTTAAATCTCAATGCAACCCACCTCCTCCCTATCTCCACCTTACCCAAGTCACTCAGTGCTCCATCCAAGCCTCCATCCTTATCTTTACCACTGCCAGCATCTAGACTCTGGGGGTACTGTCCTAATTCCTATCACCACTGGGATTCCATTCTGCCACGATGGGCCATCGGAGTCCAATAGCCAAATAGCTCAATTGAATTATGTTTACCAATAAATCATTTTTAATCCCTACTAATGATCTCCCCTTATTTAAATCAATGCCTGTGAATACAGTTTACAGCACCATGCACAAATGCAGGTTGAAGCTCTATTGTGCAAAGAAGAAGCCATATGTGAACATGATGCAGAAATGCCACCATCCTCTCTGGGCAAAAGCTCACTTAATAGATTGAAGCAAAGTGGAAAACTGTTCTGTCATCAGATGAATCAAAATGTGAAATTGTTGGATGCTGCATCTTCCAGATAAAGGAGGAGAGGGACCATCTGGGTTGTTATCAGTGCTCAGTTCAAAAGCCTGCATCTCTGATGGTGTAGGGGTGCATTGGTGCCTAAGAAATTGGCAGCACAAAGGCACCATCAACAATGAAAGGTATATACAGACTTTCAAGCAATTATGCTCCCCTCCAGACACTGTCTTTTGTCCAGGAAAGGCCTTGCATACTTAAGCAAGACAATGCAAAATCACATCTATTAGAACAGCATGTTGTCACAGTAGTAGTGGAGCACCATGAAACAAAAAATACGACAAAGACGACCCAGGACTGTTGAACAGCTAGAATCCTATATCAGACAAGAATGGGACAACATTCCTCTCCCAAAAGTCCAGCAACTGGTCTCTTTGTTCCCAGATGTTTACAGACCGTTAAAAGAAGAAGAGCTGCTACACAGTGGTAAACATGGCCCTGTTCCCACCATTTTCAAAACGAGCAAACCGTTTTCTTAAAATGGTACATTTGATATATTTTCTATGCTCTATTGCAAATAAAATATGGATTTATGAGACAGACAAATCATTGCATTCTGTTTTTATTTAAATTGTACACACCGTCCCAACTTTTGGGGAATTGGGTTTGTAATAGAGCATCCAAAAAATATTCTACTAGGTATTTCTGATTAGTCAACTTGTATTCATCTTCTTCCGTTTATCGTTTTCAGGGTCAAGGGGGAGCTGGAGCCTATCCCAGCTGTCATAGGGCAAGAGGCAGAGTACACCATGGAAAGGTCACCAGCTTGTTGCATTCACACAAGTTGGCCAACCATTCACACCTATGGCCATTTATTTAGAATCACTATTTAACCTAACTCCACATCTTTGGACTGTGGGCAGAAACTGGAGTACCCGGAGAAAACCCACACAGACACGGGGAGAACATGCAAACTCCACACAGAAAGGCCCTGGCCAAGGAGGATTTGAACCTAGGACCCTCTTGCTGTGAGGCAACAGTGCTAACCACGCCACTGTGCTGCCCCAACTTGTGTTCAAGTGAATAAGACTGTAATATTTAAATCTTTTAATATTTAAATCTTATTTAGAGCAGATAACTCACGTCACCTGTCACAAAAACTCAAATTTTCTTCAGGAATGGTACAGTAGTATCTGGCAGAGAGATTATTTATTGGTAATATGTCTTTGATTGTAAGCTAGGAAAAACTTTTCAAATAAAAGGCAAGTTTCGGGCTAAATTATAAATTGATTCTCTGCCTCCTGACCTGACAGAATGATCTCTGTATTTGCTGTGATTTAACATTTACTTGCTCCTCTACATTATAGTGCCGACTGGGTATAAACCCACCAAACCCCGAGCTAGGTTTGGTGTAATACTTTTCCAAGTACGCAAACAAAATTTTGTTTGTGTGCTTGGTTTTAACCTATATGCAGGCCTTGAACAGTTTTAACCTATATGCAGTGCTGCATATAGGTTAAAACACTTTCTTCTGTCTTTCCCCAGTACACAACTAAAAGTGTACATGGAGCTATCATTGTTTATTAAAGCTTTAGGAGATGAAGGGAAAAAGGCCCAGTTTTTCAGGAGTAATGACAACATAGGAATGGCTCAGATTCTCCTCTGTCAAATTTAATTGCCAGAACAGCCATCTTGACTAAAATCTCAACAGCCCATTTTTATCAGCCCCAGCCATGGCAGTAGGAGCGTGTTTGTCCAAGCAATAAATATTTACCAACCCAAACTCTCCATTCTACCGAGTGTAAACAAGGTAAAACTCTACAAAAGACCCTGACATTGAGAGCAACCTTTAGAGGTTGTTCAGTATCAATCAATTACATCAGAAAGAGACATGCCTCCACTTCTTCTTCTGTGTCAAGTTTGCAGCTCACCTCCTGCCTACACGAGCTCTCTTAACGTGCACTGTGGGTGATATTTCAAACATTAGCTAAATCCAAAATCATCAAATTTAATACAATGCAGCTTATTTTATTTTACATACATGTCAAAGGGCCAGCTTTCCCTGCTCTAAACATCGATCTGAGGATTTCATGCATGCTGCTTTTCACTGAGAAGCCCATCCCATGTTTGTGTTCCTAAAGGACGAAGGATTTGATTAATACACACTGCATACAACAAGCTGCAAGTATCAGCAGCGCTTTCCAAGCTGCTTTAAGCTGTCATAGTACATATTGTAAATGCATGCTACCTGCCCCTCCATCGACTCATCAAACTCCCACTCAGACACATCCACTGAATGCACGTCCGCATCACTTGAGTGACACGCTGATCGGGTTTTGTGAGAGGATTTTCGACTCTACATATGGGTTTTCGCAGCTATCTTTTTTAATTAAAAACACTGTAGTGGGATGTGTGACTTCCAGCGGCGAGGAGAAAGGTCGGATGCTCGAAAACAAAAGCAGTTTTGCTTCAAAACATCTTTCAAAGCTCGGATGTCATTAGACTCATATAGTGCCTGTAGCCAGATCTTTAGTTGTGCTAAAACAGATGGTGTGTAGCCTTTAAAGCTCAACTCCTGTGGCTAAAAATAAATAGTGCTCATAGCCTGTTACTTCCCTTATCAATATATTTGCCTTTATTTTCTTTCTTGTTACAAAAAAAGAGTAACTAATATTTCCCAGGCTATTTTTTTTTATCAAGATATTAAGTATTTTCTATCATACATGGAAAAAGAAAAGTTTATTATGCTCAAATCCACAATGCAGGAACCGGGAGAGATTTTTCCTAGGAAAATGAGTAAAAGGATGACTCATTTAGCTAAATAACAGTTAATTCTATTACTGTAAGTACCTAATCAGTTACTAATAACACTGTCCGCTCTAGATTCCATACATTTGGAGTCTTATATAATATTTGTACTGACAATTTCTACTTGATTGATGATTCATTAGATACTGCAGCAGTGAGTGTGGTGATTTGCTTCTCTCTGCTTTTGTTAACCCAGCATAGCAACCCAGGCTTCTCATCTGCAGCCATCCTCAAGGACAAACAGCTTTTTGTTCACCATTTTTTAAGAACTACAGCCTCTCAGCACACAGGGTGAGGCAGCTATTTGGATACCAGTAAGCTTGGATTTTGTCTCCGCATATGCACACTTTATTTGACATTTTAAGTTATTTTCAGATGAATATCCCACAGAAACTACCCCCCCCGTTATTACTTAACAAGTACTTTCAGCACCTGTTACTCACTGTTGTGTAAATAGAGGCAGTGGCTGCAGGAACATTATCAGTTGAAACACCGTGTGGAATTCCTGGTGATTTTTTCACTAGCAATAATCATGACTCAGCCAAACTTCATAGACTGTAACTGATGGCAGTAATAGCACCAGTATGAATATTCTGACACCCCCCCCCCGCCCACCACCTTTAGCAGCAATAATTTGAAGTAATCATTTTCTGTATGACTTTATCAGTCTCTCACATCATTGTGAAGAATTTTGGCCACTCGTCTTTACAGCGCTGCTTCAGTTCACTTGAAGTTTGCAGGCATTTGATTATATCGAGCTCTCCTAAGGTCCTGACGTGGTATTTCAATGGTGTTGAAGTCTGGACTTTGACTGGGTCATTGCAGCACCTTGGGCCTTTTCTTTTTCAGCTGTTGTGTAGTAGATTTGCTGCTGTGCTTGGGATCATTGTCCTGTTGCATGCCTTAGGTTTGGCCAAGCTTTAGCTGGCCTCACATTTAACTCTAGAATACTTTGGTACACAGAGGATCTCATGGCCAACTCATAAAGTTCTCTGTGACTACAAAAACACACCAAAATCACCACCCCTCCTTCACCATGCCTGACAGTAGATATGAGATGTTGATGCTGATATGTTGTGTTAGGTTTTCACCAAACTTGGCTCAGTACATTATGGCCAGCCATCTCCACTTTGGTCTTGTCTGTCCAGCGGACATTGTTCCAGAAGTCCTTTAGTTTGTTCAAAGGCAACTGTGTAAACCTAAGCTGTGCTGGTATGCTCTTTTTAGAGAGAGCTTTCTCCTGGCATCCCTTCCAAACAAGTCATACTTGTTGAGTCTTTTTTCTAATTGTACTGTCATGCACTTTAACATTTAATATGCTAACTGAGACCCGTAGAGTCTGAGATGTATCTCTTGGGTTTTTTGCAATTTTTCTGAGCATTACATGGTCTGACCTAGGTGAATTGCTTGGAAGTCCACTCCTGGGAAGATTGGAGTATTGTGTTAACACACACCAGAATGCTCCAGACCTGCAAACTGTCAAGATTTCTGCTCGTATAGAGGTGGTCACACTTGCTGATATTCAGTGAATAAAGTGCATTCGATGAACAGCGCCTGGCTTCTATTTACCATCTTAATTGGAAACATTAAGGGTATGCTTAAGTTTTTCACAGGACAGCCAAGTCCTAGCCAGATAGCCAACTTTCTTTTTCACATGACTATGCATACAAACATATATGTTAAGTAAATTGAAAAACTCTGGAGCAACTGATCTCTTTAGCACTGTCTAAACCGAGCACATAGAGTACCCACTTCTCTATTACTCTGCTTGACTTGCCAGAAGGGTAAACATTTTAAGGCCATGGCCAACATAGTGACTACAAAACCAAATCTAAAACAAATTTTTAAAAAAACCCACATATTTAAATTGGGGTTATGAACTCAACCAGTCAGATGAATGGCAAATAGTGAGAGGCCTATTGAGGCATGTGAGTCTGGAATCTGGGTAAGACCTGCCTGTTGATACCCTATCTTGAAGGAATCAATGTTGAATACACAACAAGAAGTGACATGGTAAGAAGAAAAAGGATGCAAAGATGCAAATACCCCCGCCACTACAATGCATGCTAAAGTGATGGCTTAGCTGCAGTATTTTTCCTTGCTTGAGCATGTTAAGTATGTTGTGATTTTTATCAGACTCTAAATAGCCATATTACATTGTTGCCGCCGCTGAGTGCGATTTAGCAGTCAGCATATGGCTCTCTTAGCATGCCCACAGTTGGCACACTGTCCATTACCAGTACCTCCAGGGCAGCCATTGTGACCTCCAGAGATGAGAGAGCTCCTTGACAAAGGCAACAACCTAAGGCAAAGGGCAGCTGCGGGCTGAACTGCAGCAAGCGGGAACACATGAATGCACAAATGCAAAAAATGTGCTTATGTTTTACAATAATATTTACCATGACTAGGATGTTGTGACTCCTTTGTTAGGAAGGAAATCTCTTTGTGGTGCAGACAGTGACCACTGAGACACTGAGCAATAATACAAGATGCCTGAGAGAATCACATCAAATAAGATACGCTCTAATAATTGCTCTGGTTATGCAGCTATTTTTAATAAAAAAAAACAAAAAAAACCCGCTCACAGTTACATTTGCAAGTCTGTGTTATCCTAAACCATGTGCCACATATATAAGTCAGTGAACCACGGAAAGGTAATTGAGTAGTACCCTTAGTCATCTCATATGACTAACTATAAGCAGAGCTGTGCACAATGTGGCCAAAGAGGTCAGCAGGGTCAAAGGTGAGTCTCGGACATGCAAACTAAGAGTGTGTGAATCAGAGTTTCCTTCAGTTCTTGATGAGTCAGGATGGATCGTCTCCGTAGCTCATGATCTAATGCTCTGGTAGTAAGCTCTTTCCCCTCCCCTTTCCCCCTTGTGAGCAGAAGTCTCTGATGATGTCCGTAATGCTATTTATACACTTAGGTACGCTCAGCACATTTACCAGCACCACCACATAAATAATCAGTAGGTATGAGAGAGTGTGCAAGGAGGATAGGTTTGCTTTAAAAACAACTGCTGGCTTCCTACTTTCACAGAGCAAGGTGCCAGAGCTGCAACAATAACACAGTTCTGGCTGCATCACTGTGTGCTGATGTACTCATCTCAAAGCAGACATAAACAAGCAATGTTTAATGCAAAATCTTTAATGGTCATATAGATTGTACTAAGCAGCATTAACAAGGTGCAAGAGAGCTTGAACCCTACATCAGAAACATTTCACATTTCTCACTAATGGAATACTACAGAACTTTCAATTCTCTGCAGAGGTGAACGAGAACATGAAACCTGGCTTTAGTAGCAGGCTAAACCATGCAGGGCTACTTAGTTCTCTAATTAAAAAAAGACGAATACATCATTCATAAGCTAAAATAATTACCACACCATACCACTGCATACCACTTTTGGTTCACTAACTCTCAAACATGTTACAGCCCAAAATATTCATTGTGCGAATGTACATGACAGCAGGAGGGAGGCAAACAGAAGGAGTAGTGCTTGTGTACCAAAAGTATCACTTTTTTTTCCCTTTTTTGCTGCTACTGGTATTATCATTCAGACTAAGAATTTGCATGAGTAGAATTGTTTATTTCCCCTTCAATTTGAAGGCAGGCTGTGTACAGCGTCCAGATGTAAAATCCCACAATTTTATTCCTGCAAAAATGGCTGCAAGTTCGAACACAACTGCAAACAAATGATGTAAACACACATCATGTCCAAAATGCAATTGAATTTTTGGCCCCACAGTTAATTTGGCATTCTGGAATATAGTCTCTCTTGTCAGACTGCTTGCACTGACTGTCTAGTCGCCAAAAACCTTCATTTGCATTTCCTAGTAATGCTTACAGAGAAATAGACACAGAAACATATACATAGTATCATGAACAGCTTCTTCTGTAACAGCAGATGATGTCTGCTGTGTTCATTCCATTTAAAAGCAGTGGACTGTTTATTAAAGGGGTGCAAGGAGAACCCAAACTGGCTTCCCCTGTGAGAAAGCTGTTCCGGTGCAGGATGGGCCAAGCCCCAAAGCACTAAACTACTGCACCCCAAATATGATTATCCAGCACTTCAAATATTCTTCTGAGGGTACATCATGTCCCTGTTTAAATTTGTGTGACACAAAAATCCTCTCCATGCTTATGTGGTGTTACAGTATATGTGATTTTTCAAATTTAGAGTTGACATGACGATATAATATGCATTCATTGTTTTTGTATGCTATCTGATTTTCGTAAATTAATGACACGGTACATGCTTAGGGAGAGCAAAGTTTTTTTGCCATTTAGAAAATGTTCCATCACGAAGTTCACTCATTTGTGTGTCTGTGTTACAGTGCAGATATATGAATATGCACTCTGCATGTTTTGTTTTACAGATTTCAGTCAGAGCTTCAGTACTGCAGGGTTTGCTAGAAAAGTTGTTTTAAAAGATCAGAACAGTAACACCAACTGAAACAGAAAGATGGTACATGAGAAAACCAACCATCAAAGCAAAACAGGTAATAACCAAAAGACAAATATTAACAGCAAGAAAAGAGGAACCACTAACATTAAACATGATAACAGAGACGAGAGGACGCAGAACACATAGACAAAACAGAGGCACGCAAAGACTGGGAAACACTGGGGATACTGGGAATAAAAGAACACAAGAAATATCAATGCAATCAATACAGGAACCAAAACTCAATACTAAAAAAAAAAAAAAAAATGCAGCTTTCATTACACATACATATACACACACACACACAGACACATATACACACACACACATTATATATATATATATATATATATATATATATATATATATATATATATATATATATATATATATACACACATATGTGTGTGTGTGTGTGTGTAAAAGTTGGCTGAATAGGAAAGGGTGCAAACAGCATTGTTCAGCTGCAGAGGACAGTTTTTATTTTTATTTTATTACTTGATTTCCTTGCACTACAAAGAAGCTTTTGTATGTCATGACCTCTGCCCCCCCCCAAAACCACCACCACCACAGTAGAGGATCATTTAAAGCAACAACAGCAGCACAAACATCAATACACTACCAATTGTTCAACATATTTCAGGCATCACACCCCAGTAACACTAGACCGTAACAGTATGTAGACATATGTCTGCAAGGCTCTGCAAACCCAGATAGCACCAATCTTATAGCACCAGTGCTGAAGCTACAGAGCATTATGCTGGAGGCAGTGCTTACATACAGCTGTGGACATTTACAGCATCAAACCACCAGTTCATTACATATACACGTAAACCATCATTGTGATCATTATCATCCTTATTATTAAATGTCATAAGGATGATGATTGATTAATTTACAGAGCTTATGTTGAAACAAAGGCTAAAACAAGAAGGTCATTAACAAAGGGAAATACAAATAACAATTATTACTTTTCAGTGACTCATGGATAATTAAAAACAATACTATTGCTACTGGAGAAATGGCCAGCAGTACAAAAAATGAACATAACATGAACAGCTTGCACTAATGAAATGAATGACTGTCTCATGCTTTTGTTAGTTAGTTTGTTTGTTTTTTTATAAACACCAGTTTATATCTGGGAAAACAGGATATAAATGTTTTCTTAATCCATCATTTGCAGCTCCTCAGTCTGTGTACTTTTTGGGAGAGCCTAGCACCATGTCAGGTGACATGGATTTGACAAACTGTCTAATTTCACTTTGAAAAGTGCAGCACATATTTTAAAGTAGTGACTACAGATGAAACACATGTATGACACTACATATGTCTACAGCTATTTAATCAGCTGAAAGGGAAAATATTCACACATCCAACATGTCACTTTGCATATTACAGGTACTAATCTTCCACAATATAAAAAATCCACAGAATTATACAGATTTATTGCAGCTATATTAAACATTTTTTGTCTGTTGTCTCCTTGAACTTGCTTTTAAATTTAGAGATGGTAGCGATGGAATACATTTGCAGTTCCATTTAAGGTGAATAACAACTGAGTTTCATCGGATGAGCTTTATTAACACATCGTCAGCCTGTATGCATAATTTATGGCATGAACATGTCAAAACATGGATTGTGGAGACCACAGTCTCTTCACCAAGCTCAAAACAAGCCTGATTAAAGCTACAAAATTACCACAACAGACATGTACGGTAGAAAAGGTGACCAGCATTTGATCATTTGCCATTACACACATAAGGAAACAAAACAACAGTTACTTATTTTGTTACATACAAGGTGCCAGTACTGAAAGAAGCAAAAAGAAAAGCTAAGACTTGTTGCTGCAGGCCATCATTTAACCAGTCTGACTGTTATTTAATGTTGGCTGTGTTGTTTTGTTTTTTTTTTAAACTCATGCAGTACTCTGCAAAAGTCTTAAACCACCTTTCATTGCTTTATCTTTTGCTTCCAGAGTTTCTTGTAATTTTTAAAGTGGTCTTCAGCTGAAGGTCTTTCAAAGTTTTTCTTTGGCCACTTTTTAATTTTCAGACCACTAAAGACTCATCAGAAATTCTCTCAGTAGAAGTGTGGCAATGCAGAAGTAATTTTTGAGGAAGGAAACCTGGGAGAAATGTACAACACTGAGTATGTATATCCATCTGTAAAGCACAATACAGGTGCTGCTGTGGTTTGTGACTGGTTTTCAGCCAGTGGTGTTGAGGATCTCGTCAAAACTGATGGAATCAAGAACACAGAAAAGTACTGTCAGATTTTGATCCACCATGCAATATCATCTGGAAAGCATCTGACTGGCAGTTCTTGTACCTGACCATATTTTTTTCAGAGGAATTTTTTTGTTTGTTGATCCATTTAACACTGACTTATGTATCATCCAAGCATATATAAAAAAAAGGCACCGAAAAAAATGAACCAGAGTTTTATCCACACATAACAGACATTTTAGCAAAGAACCCATTTTAAAGGTACTTTGTTACAAGCAGCCTGTCAAAAAACACATAATTTGTTCCCACTTCTTTAGTTGAATCTATGAAAAATACCTAAGATAACACAGTTTTACAGGCTTAACATTTTATTTTTACACCAACAGGGTGATTCCCAAAGAGCTATTTTCTGAAAACCTGGCATATCTCTGCATGCTAGGTGTGGGTCTTTTAAAAATTGAGGGAAAAGGACAAGAGTGGAACAAAAGGAGGAGTGGCAGGCTGGAAAAAAAATATCTACAGTAGTACAGAACAGTATCTGAAAGTCATGTCCTTAAGAAATAGGAAAAATAAATTCCAGCAGAGGTGTAACACAGGACCTGAGAGATGTATCTTGCCCTTCAGTTGATCTACCGTTCACTGAAGACTCATCAGAAATGGTCTCAGTAGAAGGATGGCTATGAAGAAGGAATTCTTAAAGAAGGAAAACTATACAACAGTGATCGTGTCTAGCCATCTGTAAAGCACAATGGAGACTCTGCCATGGTTTGGGGCTGGTTTTCAGTCAGTGGTGTTGGGGATCCTGCCAAAACTGATGGCACACAGAAAAAGTAATGTCAGATTTTGATCCACCATGCAGTACCATCTGGAAAGCATCTGATTGGCACTGGCTTCATTTTTCAGTATGACAATGATCCTCAAAACACTGCCAGTGCAGTAAAATCTTACCTGGATTGACCCCCCCCCCCACCACCACAATGGAACACTATCAGTCTCTATCAGAACCTGGACCTCAACATTACTGAAGCAGTCTTGACGGAGAACAACAAAAGGCAGTCAACATCCAAAGAAGAGCTTTGAACATCCTTCAAGAAGCCATGAGGACTAGCCCTGAAGACTGCTTAAAGAAATTACAAGAAAGCTTGACTAAGATAGTTCAGAAGGTGTTGAAGAATATAGAATAAATAATAGCAAATATTTTAAGCTTGTTAGAATTGTACAAACTCTATTTGTGCTTTATATGCCATATTTCCATGTATGTTTGCACATTTCAATAAATCACTGCACCCATTTCCTATTTTCCTAGGAAAATATAAAGAATGAGGGGTGGCTCGAGACTTTTGCACAGTTCTGTAGCTATGAAGCTATGCTCGCTGTGCTGAAAATGGAAAGTGAAAAGATTTTCTTTAAAGCCTGCTAAAGAGACAAAGTTAAAGGCATTTTGAGGATCATTTAAAATCCAAAAGTGTCAGTCATGAACCCACAGCTTATTATAACATACTGAAGTCTGTGAGAGCTAATACAATGCTCGAAATTTTGTTTTAAATTTCCTGAAATACACCAATCTGCGTGTAATACAGTAAGCAAATTATTTTGAAATGGCCTGAATATAACTACAACTGATCGCTTAATATAAAAGTTTGAAGATGAAGAAGTTGTCTTACAATGTAGTTGGATCTTCATTTTCTTTTTATTTGTTCCAATATAGTGGAACATTTCATACTTTACTCACATAAACGCTAAATGCATTTTAACAGTAGCTCATAAAAATGGACTACTAGAATTTCACAAGAATACAGAGAGACTGAGCTTTAGGAACAAAAGAGTCCATACGATGAATGGATAAATGGATAGTTAGTTTATACTTTCCACATCTCTAATCTCCAGACTCTGCAGATAAATCTGAAGTCCTTGTTAATACAATGTAACATGAGATGACACAATAAAACTTTAATGAGTTCCAGAAAAAACTGGCCTGCTGCTGCAGCCAATATTGACAGGATATTATAAGAACATCCAAAAATATTTTGTGTTCAGCACAGTGTCATTTCTAATATGTCAGGCGCATGATTTTAAATTCTTAGCAATGCAATAAAGAAGCAAAAACAATGCCATTTCCGGCATTTAGCAACATGTAAGAATTTGCCTGAAACTGCTTGTTTTGAAAAGTGATTGTTTTCATAGCTCTCACAGGCAGTCATGGTTAACTGGACTTGGACAGCCTTGTTTAGTCACACTGACAGAACATTGCTTCCATAAAGCATCAGACAAACCCTGCTTCGATCCACAGTTGCAGTCTCATGTGAACTCAGACGTCAAGTGTGCAAAGAGCATCATTGTTTGTTTGGCCCCTGAAATGTACTTGAGTGCTAGCTTTGCATGCCCTGCTATTTACTTCAATATCTAAGGGTTCCATAAATGCCACAGCACTGGGGTGCAACGAATGAGACACAGCCTGAAAGAGTATTTCATCAATTGTTTAGATTTGCTCTGTCACTACAGTGTCGGTTGATTTACAATTGGTTATAATAGCAAACTGGCAACTACACTGCAAACACTGTGATCAGAAACAACAGTGAGCCTGAACAACCATGGTACCCTATCCATTTATGTCAGGATATTGACATCCTTGCAGATATTGAAAGGGATTATGTGACTTAAGTCTGCATGTTTTGCATGCCTGAAGAAGTGTTCTACTTGGATGGAAGCTGATCTTGTCGTGCCAGTCAGCTCTGTCTGACTACTGACTTCCTCCTTCGCAGATAATCCTATGAAAAAGACAACTCTTTAATGCCTAACATCCTTAACAGCTCTCTAAATTCCTTGAATCAGAATTAGCCACAATGCAAGCCCAATCCATTTTGTGCCTCAACACAGATCTCTTCCACATGCTACTGAAGATGTGCCATGAACATGAATCAGGCTCAAAGTGACTGGTTTAAAAAAGTGTCACTGAGAAGGAATGTGGCGCCATGTTGGGCATACACGACACATGGAGGCTCGATTTCTGGTGTTATCAAATAAATACATCTTGAATTCAGCATTGGTGTGTCATAAAAGTGAATGCGTTTGCTGTTTGTCTCATGTTGGATTCAATACAAATTCAGCTCAGGCTTCTCTTGGTCTTTACTACAAAAAGCTGCAGACTTCCATTAAGATTAAATGGACAACACACGTAGGAAGGCCACAAAACTCAGTGTTTACTGCAGGGTTTTATGAAAAGACAATAACCAAGTGACAGTAACACTGTTTCTGTGGTACTGTATGTATCTCCTGCCTTTACGTAGAGTGCATTATATTAAGTAAAGTCAATAAAGAATTTAACCTGATCTGGTTCTTCAATGTCACATTATGACGTGGCAAAGGGCAAACTCATGCCCTCAGTTATATTTTAAATCCTCCATAAAATGTAAAGCCGGGTCTAGCTCAGGACATCTGCGCCTGACAAAAATGAAAAGAAGAAGAAAAAGAAATATGGGCATGCGTCTGCATGAATAAATGACATTACTGGCCAAATGCTCTCAACACCATCCAGCAGATTCTGAGAAGGAGCAGTGAAAGGCGGAGAAATATGACTGCAGTCAAACAGATTGTTTGCTAAGAAATTGCTAAGAAATGTCAATCAAAATACCCTTGAGTGCAGGTTGAGTCAGTGCGCCTACACACAGAGCAAACTTAAAGAATGAAGAGCAACCCCAAAATATACCCTGTGTATGTCCACCTCCTAATTCTTAACTGAAGACAATGATTTATTGCCTGTTGTTTATGATGTAACATCAACATGCCAACCCCCAAACTAATGATTTATAACCGATTTATCAAGCATGAGTAAATTTATCATAACATAAGAAGAAGTGGTATATGGGGGTAAAAACTGAGACAGGAGTCTTACTGCTATCTTAAAGGGGATATATAATGCTTTTAAATCCTTCCTTTTCATAGGTAAATCATTCACTTGTGGTCTATATAAAGTAGAACTGCAATGCTTTGGTTTGAATTCCTCGTTATTGTAGCTCCACAGACCCCTTGTTTACACCTGTTCTGAGGCGCATCTTAGAGCAACTTGTTTTGGTGCTGTCTCTTTAAATGTAAATGAAACATTTCAAGCCCCGCCCCCCTTCAGGTCGCAGAGCATTCCACTCCACCCCGTTCAGTCATTTTTGTAGTTTGATAGCAGCGATACAACTATCTACCGGCAGAGAAACAGGCACTTCAAAGCTCTGATGCCAACAACAGAACATTTTGACTTGTCAACTTGCAATTTCGGCATAACTGAACTTGGACTACAAAATCGCTACGACAAAACATTCACGAAATTGGCTAGCTGAAAGTCCATGACCTTGTGTTTAGCAGTTCCCCAGCAAATACTGTGACGTAATAGACAAGAAAATGTAATAGGGAGTAGAGAAAACTGAACAGACTGAAAAATTTGACCCAAAAAGAATATAAAGATATCTACGCAGCAGTGGGAGAGAATAAATTAAAAATTTCTGCACTCCTACACACTTAAAGTACACAAAAAAATGTATTTAAGGGCTAAAAAAGTGGATTTTACATGATATGTCCCTTTTAAGTTGGGGTTAATATTGAGGCTGCAGAGACACATTTACTTGTAGTCCTTCAACAAGCTAATTACTCATTGCAGGTAAATCATGAAAGAAAAGCATAGACAACGGCTGCAGTGGACAGCGGGGGTTACAGTAACTCAGTTTCACTCTACTAAAAGTAAGTTCTTCATATATTGTGACTTCTGTCCTCTCCATTGTAGGGGAACATTTAAAAGACAACAACAACATTACCAGCTGTTCTATGTCTTTGGCACTGCCACCAAGTGGCAGTAGACAAATACAACATGCAGATGCAGTGGTGTTCCGTTAGGACAAGCAAGGCAAGTGGTGCTTGCCTAGCCAAATCTAAAAATAGACATCAATTAAAATGTACCAAAGTGAAAGCAATCCCTCCTTTCATCTCAAAAAGCATTGTCATAAAGCTTCTCGCCTATTTTCAGCCATCCTTTTCTGCCATCATGTGGCCACAGTTGGTCATTGTCGCCAGAAGCTTCGCTTGGCTTGGATCCCATTGGAGACCATAGTGTGTCTCCATTTCACAGGTGTGTCTGTCTCCCATTAAAGGCTTGAGCTAGTCAAGCTGAGAGTCCAGCAGCCTCTTCTGGTTGCTTGCGCATGCGCATTGTGGATAAACCAGACAGTAAACTACCGGGTAACCAGCATGTGAGGAAAGCTGCTTTCACTGCTCTGAGATCAGTCCTCATCTGGGCTTTGTGTGGAAACAGAGTTAACATTAACGAGTAAACGAGCTTCTGTGACTTATCATCATAACAGATAATTTTCCTCTTGCTAACCACCTTGGCCAATGTGTGATGTAGAGAAGATTGAGTGCAGTGTGAAAAAGTTTTTAATAACTCCTTCAGCATGTTTGCAAAGAAAACCTTAATGATCTAGAGGAGATGGCAAATCCAGTTTAATAAAACAAGCAAATGGAACGGGAACATGCTCAGCCAGCACTTGATTAACATCTATGAGAAACTGCTTGGTGGACCAAATGTACAAACTTTAACCAGCTGTTTTGCCAAAACACCATCATCATTTTTCATTAATATTTTTAATCCCCCTGTAGAGTTGACCATGTCACATATATGATCCTGGACATTGAACAAAATATTCAAAACTAGTTAAAATGAGCTCAACCTTAAATAACAGCAGTAATATTAATCTATGTAACACTGATGGGAAACATTTTTCTGCAGAATAAGAACTTTTACTTTTGATCATTTATGTAAAATTGGCCAATAATACAGTTTTATGCATTCACAATGTATGGTTTCTTTTGCTAAAGGAATGTAAAAACAAAAAAAAAACACTTCTCATTGTCAGCACTGTCAGAGCTTGCCTTTCTGCAAAAGTCACCGCATGCCACTGTGTAGATGACATGTACACTACCTTTACCAATCCCCAAGTTTCTATCGAAAGATTGAAAATATGTTTGTACCTCTTCGTGGTTAGATGATTGCTCGAATTATCTGCAAATGTTTTCACTGTGTTAGCTCTGAAATGTACTGGAATGACTTTAGGGCGAATCAGCCCATCACAAATAGGTCAATTCTGAAGCACTCAGGCAGTTAAAACAAAAAGGTGTGGGTATTAAATATGTTTATGCATGAGATGGTCATGCACTAAAGTAAACATACACATAGTATATTGCCATCTTTTAAGTCTTCAATAAGGGCTCTTACTTAAATAGAAAAGGTATACATAGTGAGAAATTTGTATGATCACATAAGGAAAAACTGATGTATTGAGCAGCATGTGTTTGGTGCTTTCCATCTGGCTGTGGAGAAGGAAGCCCACATGGACACCATCCTCATTCTCAGAACACTTAGTAAGATTATGGTATTTGCAGTTCAGCTTATCTAATGTAAAGACTGGTCTACAGCTTACAGTGAAACACTGAGGGATCTCTCCAACTTAATGGGTTTAGCTTCTTTCATGTACAGTGTCTTCTTAAATGCTATAACTGATACAAAACTTACAACTCCATATTTTTTACAAATATACACTGCTCAAAACAAATTAAAGGAACACTTTTTAATCACAGTATAGCATCAAATCAGTTACATTTCTGGGATCTTGATCTGGTCAGTTAAGTAGCAGAGGGCATTAATCAGTTACAGCTGCTTTGGTGTTAATTAAATTAACAGCAGGTGCACTAGACAGGCAACAATGAGACAACACCCCCCCCCCAGAAAAAAAAAATAGTTTTACAGGTGGAGGTCACTGACATTTTTCCCTCTTCTTTCCTGACTGTTTTTTTCACTAGTTATGCATTTGACTAGGGTCAGTGTCACTACTGGTAACATGAGGTGTTACCTGCACCCTACAGAGGTTGCACAGGTAGTCCAACTCCTCCAGGGTGGCACATCAATACGTACCACTGCCAGGTTTACAGGTCCACAACCGGTAAGCTGTACTTTTCACAGATGAGAGTCGGTTCACACTGAGCACATGTGACAGACATGAAAGGGTCTGGAGAACCTGCAGGGAATGTTATACTTCCTGTAAAATCAATAAGCACAGTCTCAAGAGCACAGAGGAGATTTCAGGAGACAGGCCCTTACTCTAGGAGAGCTGGACAGGACATAGAAGATCCTTAACCCATCAGCAGGACTGCTATCTCCGCCTTTGTGCAAAGAGGAACAGGATGAGCACTGCCAGAGCCCTACAAAATGACCTCCAGTAGGCCATTGGTGTGAATGTCTCTGATGAAACAATCAGAAATATACTTCATGAGGTTGGCCTTAGGGCCCAACATCCCCTACGGGGCATTGTGCTCAACGTGGAGCCCAAATGCCATTTGCCATAAAACAAAAGAATCAGCAGGTCCACAACTAGTACCCTGTGCTTTCACAGATGAGAGCATGTTTACCCTGAACACATATGATAGACTGCCTGTAACATTGTTCGGCATGACTGGTTTTGTGGTGGGTCAGTGATGGACTGGGGAGGCATATCCATGGAGTGACACACAGACTTCTACAGGCTAAGCAACGGCACCCTGACTAGCTTAAGGCATCAGGATGAAATCCCTGGACTCAATGTCAGACCCAGCGCTGTTGCAGTGGGTCCTGGGTTCTTCCTTGTTACTGCCCTAGCCGGGCCTGCTGTGGCTTCCTGACCCACTGGGTGTGGCTTGCTCTCTCCAGCCTTGGGTGCCACCCCTTTTGGAACAGCAGACCCAACTCAGCAATCAAGCTGGGGTACTTCAGGCCAGAGAGAGAAGAGATCCAGGCCAGTGATTGCCAGTGAGTGCCAGACAGCTTTGTGTAACAGGTTGTGAACTGTGTGTTGCAGCTGCTTACTCCTGCTCAGTGGAGACTGTTAGGGATTATTTTTTACTCACTGAATAAAGGACAAATGTTTAAAAGTAAACTCCAGTAAGTTAATTAATAAACAGTGATTCAACCAAATAATAAACAATTAAATAAATAAAAAAACATTACCTGTCAAGAGGAGGCTGTCAACCTCAGGTTGTTGTTTACGTTTGTTGAATGACTCCTGTGTTTTGTTTTTCCTTTGGCTGAAGGTGATAGCGGCATGTCCGTCTCTTTTTGTTATAATCTTAATAAAAATCCTTTATTTTACCGGTTTTGCTTTCATGTCTCCTTTTGTCAACCCGGTCACTTTTTGTTACTTCCCCAAACCCCCTAGACTCTTTAGGGGAAAGTAACAAGGTTACCCACATCTGCAATCCCTACTGTCTGTAGTGGCAGTGAGAGAGTTTCATGTGCTCCCTCTGCTAATTGCTGATTACCTGCACGTGATGAGTGGCAGCTAAAGGCAGGTATGAGGTCAGCTTTGAAGCGCTCACCCCCTTTGCTCTTCTCCTTGCTTGGTTGCTATGGTTTTAGCAGTGCTTACCACAGATACAAAGTAAAACCCATGTGTTCTTAAAACTCTGGTGTCAGTCTACACTTTATGTTGCGGCTTTTGAGCCGGGTCGTAACATAAATGGGGGCTCGTTCAGGGATCATTTGGACCCTATTTTGGATGTTTTGTGGAGACCAATTATCATATTGGTTTTTTTTGGTATGAGTGATGGGCTACTCCAGGTGTTGTGACTGGGCAGACTCCCTTTAGTAAGAGTGTTTCAGCTGGGTGGCTGCCTTGCCCTCCCATCGAAGCACTTGTTTGTTATTTTGCTTTGTTGTTTTAGTTTACTGTGTTTGGTGGCTATCCTGGGTGGGGGTGCACTTCGGAGTTTGGCAGTGAATGACCTCTCTGGCTTCCTGTCTGCTCACGAGTTTAGCGCTTAAAGTTGCCTCGAGCCTGGTACTCCACCAAAGACTAGTTTGGTAAATTAGTTTTTGTTTCACGTTAGGCTGGGAGTTGCTCAAATTAAACCAGTCACTCTTTTTATTAGAAATTTTGAGAGTAAGTTGAAACCAGTCACGAGCTATGTTGTGGTTGAAGCAGGTAGGCTTTTGTTTAGTTGGCATGTAGTGTGTTCCAGTTATTTCTGCATATGCTTCTGTACATCTGTCAATATTCATGAATGCTGAATGATGAGGTGATTCTTGTGCTGTCACATTTAGTGTTGTGGAGGAGTTGGCCACATTTGTTGGATCGCTTGTGAGTGTTGCTGGCTAGGTGATGGCAGTAACTGTGTGGTGTTGTGATCTTTGTTTGGTCATAGAGCTCCATTTGTGAGTAGTTACTAGCACACTTGCTTTACTGAATTTTGTTGATTAAAGTAACTTGTTGTGGTATAGGACCACTTGGTGTGTGACCATTTGTGTGGGGGCAACAGATCACTTGGTGGGATTATTTGATGCTACTTTTGGTATTGTTGTAGCAATTGTTTGTGTAATCCTTTTGGTCTGTGGCTGTTGTGCTCCTTTGTGTTGGTCACATGTTACTTTGTGTTCAGTGCAGCAACTTGTGAGCCTCATGTAGGGGTCTCCATGTTTAGGGATGTCCGCTTAAATAATTTGAGAGCACTTAGTTATTGGGTGGATGGTAAGCTGTCTGCTGCTTAAATGCCCCCAAATGATGTGCTTCGGTGGTTCAAGCTTATGTGCTGGATTTCCTCTAGCTTTAACTGGGGTGTGATCTATTGGACTAACTTCATGGCTGATGGACATTGTACTTGTGTTCCAGTTTTTACCACCGTTTTCAGGGCCTTGTTTGTTTAGGGCTCCTAGAGGAGCCCTTTTGAGGGGGGAGGTGTTACGCCCATCTGCAATCCCTACTCTCTGTAGTGGCAGTGAGAGAGTTTCATGTGCTCCCTCTGCTAATTGCTGATTACCTGCACCTGATGAGGGGTAGATAAAGGCAGGTATGAGGTCAGCTTTGAAGCGCTCACCACTTTTGCTCTTCTCCTTGCTTGGTTGCAATGGTTTTAGCAGTGCTTACCACAGGATACAAAGTAAAACCCATGTGTTCTTAAAACTCTGGAGTCAGTCTCCACTTTATGTTGTGGCTTTTGAGCCGGGTCGCAACACACCTGGTGCACGACAATGCCCAGCCTCATGTGGTGAGAGTACGCAAGCAGTGTCTGGAAAATGAAGAAACTCATACCAGTGACTGGCCCCCATGCTCTTCTGACCTAAATCCAACATAGCACCTCTGGGACATTACTTTTTGGTCTATCCGACGCTGCCAGGTTACACCTCAGACTATCCAGGAGTTCAGTGATACCCTGGTTCAGATCTGGGAGGTGATCCCCCGGGACACCATCTGTCATCTCATTAGGAGCATGCCCGAACTTTATCAGGCATGCATACAAGCACATGGGGCCATGCAAGCTACTAATTACCATTTTGAGTTGTTGCAATGTCATCAAAATGAACTAGCCTGCCACATCATTTTTTTTCACTGATTTTCAGGATGTCATTGAATTCAGCCCTCTGGAGGTTTAATTTCCATCAAACGATATGGCATCCTTTCATTCCTAACACATTACCCAGTCCACATCAGTATAGATATCCAGCATGTTTCCCCCCCGTTGAAATCTGATGTATTTTCAAAGTGTTCCTTTTATTTTTTTGAGCAGTATAGTTTTTCAGGGTCCCTGAGGAACTGAAGCCAATCCCAGCTCTGTCTCCTGAGTGGCCAGTGGCAGAGAAGAAACAACTCTAGGGGTTGGCCAGGAGGCCAGTGGTGAAGATAAAGCAATTCAGGAGGCCGACTGAGAGCTCAGCAGCGGAGATGGAGCAACTTTGGGTGACGGCCAGGTAGACAATGGGGGGGACCCCTTGAAGGCTTGGCAGGAAGCTGACATCGGCAAAGGTGATGGAACACCTCAGGAGACTTGGTTAGAGGTCCACAATGGTGAAGGAGACCTTCTGGAGGCCAGCCTCGCAAAAGGACACCTCTGGTGGATTGGTCAGAGGTCCACAATGATGAAGAAGACCCTGTGAAGGCAGACATTAGCAGAGGCTCTGGGACACCTCTTGCTCAGGTGGTGGTCGGACCTTGGACAAAGGCTATGAGGATGCAGGAAGCTCAGGATTCTATGATAGCTGAGGCTGCTCAGCAGGGCATGCAGTCTCCTCTGATGACTGAGGCTGAGGCAGCTGCAGCTCAGGCTGCACAGGATGCTCAGGTTGCAAAGGATACTCAGGTTACATAGGATTCTCAAATTGCACAGGATGCTCAGGATACTCAGGTTGCACATGTTGGGGCTGTGCAGGGCTCACAGCCATCTCTTCTGATGACTGGGGCTGTGCAGAACACATTTCTGGTTCCAGGGGCTGGAGCTGAAGTTGGAGCCTAGCCACCCTCACTCTGGGAACAGGAATGGGTACAGGGACAGGCTGGACCTTGGCCACCCCTACCCCGAGAACAGGAATGGGTACGGGGACAGGCTGGGCCTTGGCCACCCCTCACCCTGGGAACAGGAACTGGTACAAGGTGCACAGTCTCTGGGGAGGCCTTGGGTGGAGCAAAAATCTCTGGAGGGGTCTGTACACATACACAAACATTCTCTGGAGGTGCAGGCTTGGGCCTGGCAACAGCAGAAGCAGGCAGGTAAACAGTCTGTGGCAGGGATCTGGCATCAGCAGATGCAGATTTGGAAACAGCTGTGAACCTAGAAACCCTCATCCTAGGCACAGGAACAGGTGAGGTCCTGGAGTTGACCAACCTAGGAGGAAACATTGGAGAGAGCCTGGCATTGGTCACCCTCAGACCAGGCCAGAGCCTGATGTCGGCCAGGAAGGCTGGTGAGGAACTGGCTTGGGTGTTGGGCTGCTATAACAAGGTTTGCGTGAAGAAATGCTACTGCTGCAATGAGGGTTCTGTGCCAAGTAGCTGCTGTTGCTGCAGTAATGATTATGAGTGGCATTTCAGAGGTCCACACTTCCTCTTAGAGGAGTAGGGGTTAGCGGGGCTGGGTAGGTATCCTGTGGCTGCCTCAGCGATTGGAGGAAGGAGTTGAGGAACTGACACCTGCAAAACATGGTCTCTCCCAGGAGCCTAACTTCCAGCAGGACCCCCCTAAGACCAGGTGAGTCCCACAGAAGAGCAGCTCATACTCGGGGGTGAGCCACGGTTTCCACCATAGGTTTTCTTTTACAAAAGAAAGAGATACCTACTGCCGCTCATACAGGTCTGAGTCCACTGGGTCCATTTCTGGTCACATCTCCGTGTGTTGTTGCGTATCATCATTGACACATTTGCACAATTGCACTTTGCATTACCGTAATTAAGCAACAGTTTGTGTGTCTTCACCTGTGTTTTGTTACCCTCCTGTTTTCACGTCCGTAATTACCTTGTTTGTACTTCCCGGTGTATTTTCCTCAGGTAAACCTGTAAACATATTTTTTCATCTTCAGATGGAAATGGCTCTGCTGTAGCTACAGAGTCACAGCATGATAATGCATCTCTACTGACATTAATATCTACTGTATAAATAAAAATCTGTAGTTCAAAATTTAAAAAAATATGTTTGTATCACAAATTCTCTCTCTCACACACACACACTCACACTCACACACACACACACACTCACACAAAATATGCTCTACTGCCTTTCGCTGCACATTTCCAAATACTAGCTCTGGGTATTGGGCTGTGTTTGGGCTACATATAAGTGACCACATAATTGCACACATTAGTGCTATATGTATTCAGTGCTACAGCTAAATTTCATATGCTTTTCTGAATAGGGACTGATGGAAGGACATTTTTTTTACTATATTTAACTGGAAACCATTCCCACACATTTCAAATAATAGAGACATCCTAATAATGGCTCTCTGTACTTTACTTTGAACTCAGTTAAGCGCTGTGATAATGCCATATACTATACTGTACACATAATTTTCCCTTTCAAAAGCTCTTGTGAAATTTCTTTGGTTTTCCATGGCGTCACAATGTAAGCTAAGACTGATGCCACCCTGCAATGGATTATTTCTCAGTGTAGCTATGCTGCTGGCATCTTTAGTGCTGGTTGCTGCATCATTTCTTTATTTTTATGCAAATGTGATGTTAGCATATGTTAAAATACAGTATGACTGTACTGTAGCAGTGAAAAAATAAAAGAGCCCATTCAAACACCCAGTAAGATATGTGATAAGATAATGCAAATTCTCAAGCTAAATTTTTTTTAATCAGTATGCATATGGGACAAATTGTATGAGTCAATTTAAACCACAGTTCAATAGTGATAGAAATGAGTTGCATTAAAACACACACGCACAGACACAATTTGATTTCAATCCTCATGACAAATGAATTACAATTAAGTTCACTTTGACTATAGCCAGCATTTGCCCTTAAACAAATCATATCTCCTTCTAAACAAAGGACTCTAGGACCCTTCAAAAAAGCTTCAGGCATATTATTATAGAGGTCAAATGTGGTTAGTAACAGTTCACTACATTCCCACAAGTAATTTCCAACAACCATATGTTTTTTTTGCCTATTTTAGTTGCACACATTTCAATCTTTGCCCTTGTATTATGCAACATTTGACCACAAAGAACACGACATGAGGGCGGTGAGGAAAAAAAAAACATTACTGTTGATTGTTAATGGCTCTGGGAGCAATGAAAGACAGAGCAATGAAACGGCTTACTAATGTCTTGTTGCACAATGAGAATGAGAAAGAGAGGAATGAAAGGGTTTTGTTCCGCCAAGGTCAATTATTCCACGTTGATTTTATTATGAAGTGGAAAAGAGCTTCATAATAGGCTTGCTTAATAGCTGTATTTCAAAAGTTACTGGTGGGTACAACAATAATAACTGAGAACACGTTGTATTTTAAGTGTAGGCATGGTTTAAATGTATTTTCTCTTTATAGCCAAAATAAATAATTGCTGGACAAAGTATTATTTGCGGCATAGACCCAAAGTCACTGGCAAAGCGTTAGGTTGCAATGAACTTGAGCCATGCTTTACAGCATCCATTATTTATGACACCATCCTACATATTCTGACAGACACATTAATTAACATGGTGTGTCATTTGTGTCTTATACTCCTGAGGGCCTCTTGACCATGCTGGCACAAAACCAGAGGTGCATACACCAAGCTATTTATCATTAATTTCTTATCATTTACATTTAGGTTAGAGAGAGGATTCTAATTATGTAACTCAAGCAATATTTTATCCCTTAAGGGAATAACCAGCGAAATAAGACTCAGGCTTTAAAGCTAGATTTCAGATTGGTGTCACTGGAGTTAATCCCATTATAGGGGCAAACAGGAGTCAGGGTGAAGGGATATGTATACAGAGAAAATGGGATCAGCACAGAAATTCACTCAACACAGCTATGTAGGGGTGAACTCATGGTTTAATGGATTAAATCCAGTCGAGCCATGATGATTAACCTGACGCCCCTTGCTAGAGACCCCCCCCCCACACACACACAGCTCAAAGCTTAAGAAATACATATCTTCTCTCTATCTGAGGGTGGGGGGAGGGGGGGCTTGAATCTAAACTGTCCTGCAATCATGGGTACCAGACAAGGCCCGTGGACACCCATCTGTGAAAGGCAGATGACGGGGGAGTTTGACTCGTACAACACACCACGCCATGACTCACAGATGGGAGCCAGCTCAGGCAGGATTTGTCACCATAATGGGAACGTGTCTGTATATGTGTGCTAAATGTGTGCATCTGTGTTTGTGTGTATGCAAGTCTTGTGAGGGTGCCTGTGAGCACGTAAGTATATGTGTGGTGAGACCATGGTGTTGACTTTCAGCGGAAAGGGGGTGAGTGGAGGAGAGGCGCTTTGACAAGTGTGTGATGCATGCTCCTGTGACGGCAGCAGCCATCAGAGAGCACTGGGCTGTCAGAGACTGATAACCCAGACAGGAGGAGTTTAACAAGACCCCTGTCACTGGGCCTTATCCACAGTTCAGCAAGACCATCAATACATTGCCTTCTACATACGCTATGGTGCACGAAGCCTTGTTTCTGCTTGTTTAGAGCCGAAATAATGTCTAGATGTGGAAAAGGTCATACTTTTAACAAAATACAACTATCACTGTCAGCAAAAGTTGAATACAACACTTGGTGAATGCATATGTTAACTTCAATTCAGTTCAACTGTATTTATATAGTGCCAAATCACAACAGTCACCTTAAGGTGCTTTATATTGAAAGGTAAAGACCCTACAATAATACAGAGAAAGCCCAGACAATCAAAACAACCCCCTATGAGCAAGCACTTGGCAACAGTGGGAACTGAAAGAAGCATTGTTCTGGGGAGGTTCTAGTCTCATCCTGTCCAATTTCAAATGTACTGCACAGAACTGCTAGTTAGTGAGCTCTAAAGTAGTCACTCCACACTATCTGCATGAATAAATCATTGTTGAGTGATAATAACTTATTTTCAGTTTCAATTTAGTATTTATGAAATAAAACACAGCTGCACACAGATGGGTGTTCTTCTGGATGAGTTGAATTCAGGTACTAAAAATTATTGTTCTACTGTGACCACTAATGCTCATTACTCAGCAGGACCAGGTTTAATCTAATGTGTCAGTCTTTTCCTTCATAACACATTGGTACATGCGTAGGAAGAATACTTTTTACAAGTTTCATACATGTCTATGCATTTTGGGGTTTTATCTTTTAGGAATACATGTATCAGAAATGGTTTAAAGTAAAAAATATCATACAAAGAGAGTCAGCTGTTAAGAATAATAGAAATAACACATTCCAAACATTATGTTCCAGTCTTTGTAAGTGACTCACTTCAGGTGAATGTTCTCAGCCATTTCACTTTCAATGGAGGAGAAAGAGCAAGCTCCTTCATTCACTGACTTCACTGACTTAACCCTAAAGAGAAATTCAATTAAATTCAGTTTTATTAATATATTGACAATTCACAACAACAGTCACCTCAAGATGCTTTATATTGTAAGGCAACGACTCTCCAACATAAGAAAGAAACACCAATGATTGCACGCTCCCCTATGACCAAGCACTTGAAGACTGTGGGGAAAAAAAACTCCCTTCTAACAGGAAGAAACCTCCAACTGAACCAGGTTTAAGGAGGGGCAGCTTTCTGCCATGACCGGTTGGGGATGAGCGGTAAGAGAAGAGAGCAGAGAGATGGGACAAAATACACATTATGGGAAAAAGAGCCAGATTTTAATAATTACTAATGATTAAATAGAGTAGTGATGTATAAACACGCAGAGAGTGAAAAGAGATGACTGAATAAAAAATGCTCAGTGCATCATGGGAAGAAACCATGCACTTGCAGTCAAGTAAAGTGCCTCACTGCTGTCAGTCAACCCAGACAGTGTTGCTTGCTGCTAATGGGAATAGTCAAGAACAGTTATATCTTCATATTATGAGCATTATCAATGCTAACAAGCAATTCTAATGCCATTTCAAATGTGATTTTTTTATTGTTATTGTTTTTAATTTGTGTGCACTGTGGGGAACATTTTCTAATTCAAGAATTAGAAAATTCCTGAATTTTCTACAAGGAAAGGACCGTTATGAAACTTCCTACACATAAGCAAATGTGTTATGAAGGAAAAGACTGACACATTAGATTATGCCTGGTCCTGCTGAGTAATGAGCATCAGTAGTCACAGTAGAACAATAATTTTTAGTTCTCGAATTCAACTCGTCCAGAAGAACACCCATCTGTGTGCAGCTGTGTTTACATCATAAATTCTAAATTGAAACTATATGGACAAAAGTACTGGACCAGCTATACATTACATCAACAGGAGCTGCTCGGCCATAGAAACCCATGCCATGAAGTTTTTTTGCTGATGCTAATGCCAGAGGAAGTTTGGAACTCTGCAGTTATTAAGTCAGCAGAGATTTACTGACTTTCACACACTGTGCACCTCAATACTCAGTAACTCCGTTCTGTAACTTCATGGGGTTTTTCACTTTGTGGCTGAGTTGCCGTGGTTCCTACCACCACTTAAAGGTGATTATGGAATACCTAGGAGGGAAAGATTTTTCAAACTGACTTGTTCCAACAGTGGCATCCTGTTATGTACCACACTCAAATTCAGTGACCTCTTTAGAATGAGCCATTCTTTCACAAGTGTCTGTAAACAACCAGTGGCACTCACTTCACATCTAATGAAGACATTGGAGTGGCTCTTCCTCAGCCTCCTCAGACCCCAGGTGCAACACACCCAGGACCGTTTGCATACCAGGCAGGCGTCGGTGTTGAGGACGCCATCCTCTACCTACTACATTGAGCACACTCTCATCTGGACAAGGGAAATGGCATGGTGAGGATCCTCTTCCTGGATTTCTCAAGTGCCTTTAACACCATCCAGCCCCTTATACTTCAGGATAAACTGAACAGGATGAGAGTGACCCCTGCCTGGTCACTTGGATCTCCAGCTATCTCACCAACAGGGCACAGTATGTCAGGCTGAAGGACACCATGTCTGAAACTGTGATCAGCAACACCGGAGCACCCCAGGGGACAGTGCTGGCCCCTCTTCTCTTCACCCTGTATACTGCAGACTTCTGCAACAACTCTGAGCTGTGTCACATCCAGAAGTTTGCTGATGACACAGCCATAGTTGGGTGTATCAGGGATGACAGAGAGGAGGAGTATAGGAGCCTGGTGAGGGACTAAACAGGAACCACCTGCAGCTAAACACCTCAAACACAACCAGGAAGGACACATCCAGGCTAGATAAACTGATCGGGTGGGCCGGCTCTGTAGTTGGCATGACTCGCTGGTGACAGTGGACTATGGACAAAACTACTGGACATTATGGATGATACCAGCCATCCTCTGCACACGGTCATCGGGAACCAGAGGAGCCTGTTCAGTGACAGACTGCTCTTTCCCAAGTTAAGGACCAACAGACTGAAAAACTCCTTTTCCCTCACGCCATCAGACTGTACAACTCCTCTTTTGGGGGTGGGGTGGGGGGGGTAACAGCCTGAGCCTGACCATAAACACAAGGTAGTATAAAGCAGTACTGGACAATAGACAATATCAAGGTGCAATATCACTTCATCTGCCAGACATCTTATATCTTCTTTGTCTTTGTTGTATCTTTGTTTATTATTTATCTATTTATTCTTTCGCTCGTATATTCTTGTATATTTTCGACTGACAATATCTCCAACTATATTTCTGCTTGTGTGACTATAATGTAAAAAGTGCTACTGGAACTTTAATTTCCCTGACGGAACCCTCCCAACGGGATTAATAAAGTTTAATCTAATCTAATCTAATCTAAAGTTAGATTACATGGCTAGGTGCTTGATTTTATATACCTGTGGCTGACAGGCCTGAAAAAAAACCCCCCACCTGAATTCAAAGATTATGCTTTTGTCCATATAGTATATCTTGGTGCTGGTAGTGCATTCGAGACTTGGTAAGCTGACAAGGTAGTTCCTTTATAAAATCTGCTATAAGATCTAACTTCAAAGATGAAGGATTAAAAAGCAATAATAGGCTAATAAATCTTTGCATCTAAATGAAGTTCAGACAACTCTCAAGCCTTGGATGGCTGTACGCCCCAACATAAAGTACGACACAAGCATCGTACTCTGACTAAACCACTCACTTATTTGAATTAATTGAATTTCATCTCATTTATAAAGTGCCAAATCACAACAACAGTCGCCTCAAGGTGACAGTCACCTCAAGGCAACATTAGCAATGAAACAATAGAATGACTGAGAATAATGAAATTATGAGTATGATTTTCATTGCTTACAAGCAAGGCTGTCTAAAAAGTTGGTTTAAGTAAGAAAAAAAATTGCTACTGGAAAAGATGGAAAAGCACATAGCTTGCTTGACAGTAATGCCAAGTAGATGTGATTTATAGTAAATTGGCTAAAACATGCAGAAACAGCAATCTGGCCCTTTACACGCTCAATTAGTCAGTCCCTGCTACAGCATATGAAAGCAAGTAAGTAATGCCTGAAAGGGCATTACCTGCCTGACCTGTGCATTAGAGTTATAATAATTATGTATTTCAGATCTCAGCTGATCTCTAACATTTACTGTCATCACAAACGTGTGGACTTACTGCCTTGAAAATCTTAGACATGCTTGCAATACTGCGGCAAAGAATAATATTATGTATATGTATAGCTTCGTTGTTCATAAAGCAGAAGTATAGATTTTCCAAATGCTATCCTACACAAAATACTAAGACTAATGGCATTTTGTATCTTAATAGATACATTTTGTATCTTAATAGATACAAAATACCAAGGATTACTTTTTAAGATCCACTGTCTTTGTGCAAGAATGCAAACAGTAAGCTGTATTTTTTGCTTTTTTGTTTTTGTTTACAGAATTCATGTTGGATTTGCCCACTTTACTACCTCATTGGTGATGCTAAAAATACTGTGGAAAAAAGGGAGCATTTTCATAATAATCATTATTTAATATCAAGAAAATTTTGTTTTCATACTCATTCAAAAAAATTCATATATATATATATATATATATATATATTTGTATATATATATATATATATATATATATATATATATATATATATATATATATATATATATATAGTTCCTGTTCCTGATGCTTCCTCTTCTTTCCCAGATTTCTGCTGTTTGAGCTATTCACTAGGCTCAAACAGCAGATCAAGCCCTAACTATATGATCAAGCTTAGAGTTAGGGCTGGATCAGGTGACCCTGAACCACCCCTTAGTTATGTTGCTATAGGCCTAGGCTGCTGGGGGGGGGGGTCCCATAATGCACTTTTTATTTTCATTCACCTTATTTACTTTGTTTATACTTCATTCTGTATTTAATCATTAGTTATTATTAATCTCTGTCTCTCTTCCACAGCATGTCTTTTGTCCTGTCTCACTCCCCTCAGCCCAACTGGTTGCGGCAGATGACTGCCCCTCCCTGAGCCTGGTTCTGCCGGAGGCTTCTTCCTGTTAAAAGGGAGTTTTTCCTTCCCACTGTCGCCAAATGCTTGCTCATAGGGGGTCGTTTTGACTGTTGGGTTTTCTCTGTGTTATTGTAGGGTCTTTACCAACAATACAAAGCGCCTTGAGGCGTTGTGATTTGGCACTATATACAGTAAATAAAATTGAATTGAATTGAATTGAATTGAACTGAATTGAATTGAAAATGATGCTTTGTGGCCATCTTCCTGATGCATTCATGGATCTTTGTTGTTTCAGTGGTTCTGGCACTCACTTTCCATGCATGGAACCCTCCATGCATGGAACCCTCCATGCATGGAAAGGAGCTTTCTTGTCTTGATGTCAGTGCTTCTATTGCCTCCTTTGGTCAGCTTATTATACCAGATCTTGCCCGGATCTTGTTTTTCCCCATTCAGCTCACTCTTCATGACTTGCCTTACTATCTGAAGGTACTTGGCAGTTGTAGCTTTCCTCTTTATGGTTCACTCCTGGCATAAACTTAATGTCATCCATGTAGAGGAGGTGGCTGATGGTTGCTCCACTCCATAGTCAATATCCGTAGCCAGTCTTGTTAAAGATGTGGCTGAGGGGGTTTAGGCCTATGCAGAACAGCAGTGGGAACAGAGCATCTCCTTGGTAAATCCCACACTTGATGTTAACTTGTGCAATTGGCTTCAAGTTGGCCTCTAGTGTTGTTCTCCACATCCCCATTGAGTTCCTGATGAGGGTCCTGTTGATCTTGTACAATTCTAGGCATTCCAGGATCCATCTGTGAGGTATCGAGTTACAGGCTTTCTTGTAATCAATCCAGGTGGTGTTCAAGTTGGTCAGTTTGGCCTTACAGTCTTGAGTGACTGTTCTGTCTATAAGTAGCTGGTGTTTTGTTCCCCTGGTATCTCTGCAATTCCTTTCTAGGCCCTGTTCATGTATTGAGCCATGTGTCTGCTCATCTTAGCTGCTATGATGCCTGACAGAAGTATCCATGTTGTGCTGAGGCAGGTCAGAACTGGTCCCATCTGAGGATCCTTAGGGATCAGGACTGCCCTGCCTTCAGTTCAGTGAGCCATTCCGAGTGTGTCTTACTCTTTAGCAGCTGGTCCATTTGTGCTGCCAGGTACTCATGGAGTGCAGTTAGCTTCTTCAGCCTTTAGGTGTGTATCATGTCAGGGCCTGGTGCTGTCCAATTCTTCATATGTCTGCCATGGATGGATGTCTGCCACTGTGAGGGTTACTGGAACCTGATCAGGGAGGTCGCTGTGGTCTGCTCTTAGATCCACTAACCACTGAGCATAGGTGTTGTGTGTTGCATCCTTCTCCCATATGCTCTTCCAGTACTGCTCCATCTCCAGCCTTGGTGGGATGCAGTTATCATATTGTTCCCCTGCCACTGAGAGTATACCTTGGATGGTTCAGTGGAGAACATCTGGTTTATTCTCCTGGCTTATATCTCTCTGGGGTACCTCTTCTGGCAGTTGGCCAAGGCTGTGAGTCTTTGCTTGGCAGTTTCTAAGGCATCAGGTATGGACAGCTTGCTGTACTTCTTAGACACTCCTTTCTTTATCACACCTTTCTGCAGCTCTGATAGCTGACTAACTTTCGTCCATGGTGCCTTGATCTCAGCCTTTACCCATCTTTTCCAAGGAGGGTACTGCTCCTTATGGTTGTTGATCTTAAAGCCAAGTATCTCAAGGGTCACAGTTGCCATGGTATAAATCAACTGATTGATTTCAGTGACTGTCAAAGTATGGATTGTCTGTAGTGCTGCATTTGCATCATCTATTTGATTTTTCATGTAGTCTTGGTAATCGGCCTCGAGGGTCCAGGTTTCCAGCTTAGCCATGATTTTATCTTTCAGGTCAGCTGCATTTGCATTCAATGTACCAGTTGTTAATGGGGCTTGGTACTCAATCTCGTAATCCATCCATCCATCCACTTTCTTCTAATTATCCAATTCAGGGTTGTGGGAGCTGGAGCCTATCCGAGCTACCATAGGGCGAGAGACAGGGTACACCCTGGACATTTGTGAAAGTTTAACCTAATGAAAGTTTGACCTTATTTAACCTTGAAGAAGTGGTCAACTGTCCAAAGTAAAGTGATTTTTAAAATCCCCATATATCATTCCCTATATGCCTACATGTTGTCAGTACAAACAATGGCAGTAAGAAGCAGTTTTAAATAGCTCTATATAGCATTATTATCACTTTGACCTTCAACGTAATCAATTGACCATGAAGGAGAGGTCAAATGTGGCATGATATTTTAAATCTTTATACAGTTATTTCTATATGTTTGCAATACACACCACACATGTAAGAGTTTCTACGTTTTAAGGCTTTTTGTCAACCAATTTTCAACCAATAAATCATTAAGTTGACCTTGAAGACCTTGGTGGATGTAAGCCAAATTTTAATGGATTGTTACATGACCCCACTCTACACCCCTACAAAGTTTTATCTGAATTTATTCAAAACCTTTTCAGAATGACACCCACACATATAAACACTACTGAAAAATATAACCTCCTTGGCGGAGGTAATGAACCAGTTCCAGTGCCAACAATGACAGTTCTGATCTGCTCACACTGAAAGCCTCAAACACAAATGTTGGCAAGAACAGTTGGCTTTCCATTTACAGATTTTTTTGGCCATCCATTTGGGAAAAAAAACAGCTACACCAATGATGTATTTGCCTTGTTGTTAATTAGTTTTAAACTAAATCCAAAGCATATTTTGAATCTGAGTAAATGTTTTGGGAATCTAAACATTACCTTGCAGTCCTCATTCAATTCGATGAGTCCAAGTTGTGAAACATTGGGATATTTTCAAGATTTTTCCCAAGTAGTCTTCCTGCTGCCAGAAAACATGAATTAATCCTGGTAGTAAAGTAAGTAAGTTGTAAGTAAGTTGCGCCTTTCTCTTTACTAAGTAACATCAGCAATAGTCAGACAAGGGAGAATTTGGATGGAGGACAGCTAAACCAGCTAATTATATAAATAACCCTGAGACTACAGCCTCTAACCACTCACTCTAATTAGTACTATAAAAAATCTAAAATAAGATCATGTCTGTATTTGTTCACATGTTAGCAAGTTCTCATACTGGAGAGTTTCTCCTACTAGATGAAATACAGATTGCATAAACCTGATGGTGACTGCTCATTGCTTTACAGTTTATAATCATATAAAAATCTACACACAATATATGAGAATTCAGCCAAAATGTGTTATAATAATTTTCTGTGAAAAAAAAAAAAGGTCTTTGTATCTGCAGGGCATGGGAATAATGCTGCAGGAGTGCATCAAAGTAGAAAATGTCTGAGAACTTTTTCCAGTGAAAATTAATACTGGAATCCTCCCTCCTCACAGACAACAGAATTTACCTGCAAGGAGGCAAAGTGTGTTTCATACTGAGAGACATAAGTTGTCAAATCACTTTAAACTTTGACGTGCTGAGCAGGAATTAATTTAGAGCTTACAATGCAAGTATTATATCTAGAAACATGCAAACAGAGCCAAGGTTTCTGAAATGTTATTCTGACTATGTGTTGCTAATCTATTATTAACACTGCAAAATTTATTCCACTCAAAGTCATATTCCAAAGGATCCTGGCAATGTATTTTTACAGATTTTCTTATGAATTTCTTTTTATTAGAATGCAGTGAGCTGCCTCCTAATAAGGCCAAGCCTAAAAATGAGATCTAAGGTAAACTTTAAATAAGCCTGGATACATATCAGTGAAAACAACTAGGGAAACATTCTAAGCTAACTTTAAATAAATAAAAAGCTTGTGTCAGATAATTACCAACCTACCTGCTAGTTGCTGTTCTGCTAACAAACAAGTGTGCTCTGGAAAATACACTGCCACTGTAAATGACAGTGAGGGTGTATTTTAAAGAACTCTTTTTTTTTTTTTTACACATACAAGAATGCTTCAGCAAGCACTCAAAATCACAGTCAGATACCAGAAAATATCTCACCGACTGAAAGTTTTCAAAGAACCACTGAGTGCTTTACTGCACACATATAAACTAAATATACTAATACAGTATACACTCACCAGCCACTTCATTAGGATACATGCTTCTTAACACAAATATCTAATCAGCCAATCACATGGCAGCAATTCAAATGCATTTAGGCATGTAGACATGGTCAAGACAACCTGCTGAAGTTCAAACTGAATATCAGTCAACAAAAGTGACTTTGAACGTGGAATGGTTGTTGGTGCCAGATGGGGTAATCTGGGTAAACTGCTGATATACTGGGATTTTTTTCTAAGTGTGCCACGAAGGTAAGCCTTCATGGCACACTTTGTACCCATAAGCACCAATTGAGCATTTAAACACCACAGTCTACTTGAGTATTGTTGCTGACCACATCCATCCTTTTATGTGCACCCATCTTCTGACGGCTGCTTCCAGCAGGATAATGCATCATGTCACATAGCTCAAATAATCTCATATTAGTTTCTTGATCATGGCAAGGAGTTCAATGTATTAAAATGCCATCGACAATCAGCAGATCTCAATCTAATAGAGCACCTTTGGGATGTGGTGAAACAGGATGTGAAGCCAGCAAATATTCCGCAATTGTGATGCTATCATGTCATTGTGGACCAAAATCTTTAAGGATTTTTTTCAGCACCTTGTTGAATCTGTGCCAGAACTAAAACAGCTCTGAAGGCAAAAAGGGATCCTACCCAGTGCTAACAAGGTGTACCTAACCAAGTGCCAGTGAATGGTGGTCACAGATTTTTAGAATCCTTTTGTATAGATTTCTTTTAGCAGTTCAAAATTTACTCCTATAGCCAGATTTGTCAACTGCAAATCGGACCACCAGGACCTAACTGCCACCAAATCCCCAAAGTACTATGACCCCTCCTGATGCTGGTAGAGGTGGCTGTGGAGAGGAAGGTCTGAGCATCTTTTCTTAGACTGCAACCCATGACCCAAATCTGGAGAAGCAGCAGAAAATGGATGGCTAGATGGATGGAATTTATTCCATAGTCAAATCTAGTATTTCATGCATGGTTGCATAATTCACTGAATTTGTTAGTGAGACTTGCAGCTTAACCTGGATCACATACTGGAAATCAGCTCAAGTTAATTTTAAGTTATTTTAAATTATGGTAACTACAGTTATTTTAACTATCTCTAGAGTATCTTGAGGAGAAAATTCACCTTAAAATTGGAAAAACCCACATCATGCATGTCAGTGTATGAAAGTGAAGTCAGATGAGTAGGAAAAGCCTAAGCTCTGAAAACATACTGCTGTCTGATGCATGAGATGACCTGAACAGCACACTGACTGAATTTTGGTGTTTTATTTACTCCACAGACGAGCTACTGCTGCTGCTGCTGCAGTAAGTTTTCATGCCTGATAAATGACTGTGTAGTTTGAATGGACTCAATACTTAATAAATCTTAACCATTTCCTTGAAATCCGGGCAGTTTCACCAGACTATAAGCATATTTTCACACAATGCCCTCCAAACTTCTGGAGAATGGCCAGCTTTGAGTATATTGTGTGTTTTGTTTGATGACTTTAATGCTCACCCTGAGGGCACACATCCCCTCCCACAACAATGGTGCACCTACATATGCTGGATAAATGCCTAACTCTTTCAACTCAGCTTCTCTGTAGAATGTAGCTTAAAATGTGGATACCTATTAAAATAAGTAGCCCCCATTAGGCGAGTACAGGAAAATGTCAATCTTGTACAAGTCCACCGGGCTGATCAAAAGGCGTATATGTGGCTAGGATAATCTACTTGTCAAATCCCCACGGTACTGACTTTCAGGCTCCCTTTTAATGGATGCTCTCAGTTAACACAGGGCCTCTGTGACAGGAACTAAAAAAAGGATGAAAGTTGGCATCTGTCTGCCATGAAATCAAGATTCTCTGCCACACTTCAACAGCAGTGTTAAAAAAAAAAAAAAACACGCCGTATGACGGGAAATCAAACAATCCCCATCTTTAACAATTTCTGCAGCAGATTCCACAGGAGCTGCTGCATATGCAAACAATAGCAGAATCCATAAATGATACACCTTGTATGTCTGAGGAAAGAGCAGTGTGGGTGTATCACTAATGGAGCACTCTTCTGACAGGGAGCTCTTTTCAGTTGTCTTATGAAAGCAGTCTGCATTTTCAGGAGAGGTGAGTAGAGTATTCTGTTTTGCAGAAACATAAAAAGATGTATGATTTTTATTCCAAGAGTCACTCCAGTTAGTGTTAAGTACATAGTACAGTGTGTCTGGTCTTTGCTGTAGCTCCTACACAAAATTTTACATTTTCTTCCATACCAAAACAGTTACATGTAGGACCTATCTGTATAATTCAGCAGTGACCACTTACCCAATTTCTTGAGTCAGTGTTATTCTGTCAACCCTTGTTTAACACTAAATGCTGTCAGAGACGGATACAGCTCAGCTCAGCATAGTAAATCACACTTTCCCTAAGCTTAGTGGATACAGTGATGACTATGTCTGTTGAATACAACTTAAACAAGAATCATAACAAGGGGAAATTAGCCCCCTTTAACCCTCACTAAATAGATGCAAGTTACATGCTGATGAAGTAGTCATGTTAAGTCAGACTGAAAGAACTGGAGCGTGTTGTGGCACGCTGGCGCTCGTCACTGGCCGAGAAAGACAGTTTCCTGAACAAAAAGAGACGAGCCGATGGGAAAATTACTCTGCATATTTTTAAGAGAGCTGTGAATTGAAATTTGCCACATGCTTTTAATTAATGACAAGGAGGAAGTGGAAGGGAGAGGACAGGGGAAGAGCGAGTACAGACAATCGACATAAATATCCTACAACGGGATCTGAAGGGAACGCAACAGAAGGCATTGGACTGTCAGCTAAGGGCCTGATTAATGACAGCTCTGTAGTCTGGAGGTGGTTGTATTCGCAGTAATACAGCTTTCCGCTCGGCCCCGAGCGTCTGAAAAGCAGATTACTCCTCTACAAATGCACTCATTATAAATCAAACAGGACACATTATCTCCAGGAATATCTGCGCTTTATCTAAAACTCATGAACACTTTTTAAAAGAAATATGTTAGCCTGTATGAAAAATTTAACTGACAAATGTGCCCCTCAGTGCATACATTCAAGACCAGAGGAAGTAAAGCCATGTACTTTATGATGCCTTCAACATTAAAGTAGTTTTCAGAACTGAATGAACCTATTTATTGTGTATTTGCTACACGGTAAATAAAAGTCATGTAGAATAATATCCCCATCATTAACATTACATTAACAGACTATTATTTCAGATAGAACAACATGCAATCTGCACATCAATTCCTTACTTACTAAATAACATATTTTTTGCTACTTTATTTAGTCATCGTTATATTTAAAAAGCATAACAGGCATCATATATTTTAGAACTGTGACAATAAGATTCAGAGTAAATGGAAACTAAAGCTGTCAATTTAAAGTATTGGAGCTAAAATTGGATTATACAATAAACAAATCACGTACTCGCCTGAAGTACCTAAATGCTAATGCATTTTGTTAAATCCTACCACAGTGCATGCACAAAAACAGTTAAAAGGATTTATAATGATCAAAAAAAAAAAAGATTTGAGCATAAAAATAGTAACAGAAGGCAGAATGCATTCATCAGTTTCTTAGAAGGAAAAAAAAAAGAAAAAGTCCAGACTAACGTCTGTGCATCTCGAAGCATTAAATTCCACAATATGGAAAACGCTTGCTGTGACAGAATCTTGGACGCAGGGGCAGTATTTTTAATCTCAAACTGCCGCCTGTAGTATTAAATGAATGTCATATGAATGCTGAAATTGTAGAGACTGCTAAATGACCGCCCCCCAAGCTATGCATCAGTGCGAGATGACATCTGCAACAGAATCATTTGTTTTTCAGCCGTGCAGCTGTCTGTGTTGATGGCAGTATCTGTGATTTGATTTGAAAGGGTTGTCTAAAATGTAGTTGAGGCACACTAACAGGAGACAAAATGAATAAGACATACATAAATATTTTTGATGAACTTAGCATTTGTTTTAATTTATCACACTTTGTCTTATAGGTATAGATAGTATGTTTGAACATACTGTCTGTCACAGTGGAAACGTAAGGAATATACACAGATGCATATAAAATGCTTTCATTCTTAAATTCAACTCACCTCCAGTTCTGCAGATATGGGTCATACAATGTGCAGTAAGCAGAGGTGCCCACTGTATATGCAAAGGTATATATTTGCACAGTTTTGGGAAAAGCTCACCACTTCACGTGCACACACTAAAATTAAACTTCTAAACTTCTGCATAGCTGTTTCTTTGGGTTTTCATATTTTTTCATAGGTCTTAAAATAACATTCATCCTTGTTGTCCTCTAATCCACTGTTTTCTCAAGAGATCCAATAGTCACAACACAACTTCAGCAAAGCTCGCTGGCACTGTTCTGAAGTGGCTTCACAATAAAGGCTTCCCACTGTTTTCTAACAAATTTATTGTCAATCAAATGCAGGAAATGTTAGACTGGTGACAATGGTAGCTTATGAATGAAAATTAGCTTACTGCAGCAAATGGAGAGAAACAATGCCGATGGCAATGTTATTTGCGTGACAAAATGACAGCACACTGAGGAATGGATGAATATAGAAATTCGGCCGTACTGAACTGCCAAGAATCAGTGGATATAAATGAAGTTTTTACATCATCACAGCAAATGTGAAACAGTCCAACTCCAAATCCAAAAAGTTGGGACGCTTTGCAAAATGTAAAAACAGAACACAATGATTTAAAAATCTCACAAACCCATATTTTATTCACAACAGAACACAGAAAACATTTAAAATGCACGTCCCTAACGAGATAATCCCACTACTCTTTAGACGCAGCATCCATGTTTTCCAAAAAGAATGTCAAACTTTGATTTGTCAGACCACAGAACAATTTTTCACTTTTCCTCAGTCCTTTTTAAAGAGCTCTGACCGAGCGAAGATGGTGGCGTTGCTTAATCTTGTTTACATATGGCTTCTTCTTCGATAGAGCTTTAACTTGGATTTGTGGATCCAGCTGTTTTGATTCAGTGTCCCTTACTTTTCCAGCCTTTTGTTGCCCCAATCGCAGCTTTTTTGAGATGTGCTGCTGCCACCAAATGTTCAAAACGTCATGTTCAAATCACGAGTTGAAAAACAGCACAGAATCCAGCAGTTTCCCCCTTTTTTTCTTTTTAAGCTTACTGTACTTTGCGTTGTTTTTGACAGATAATCCTGATTAGCTCCTTTTGGAAAATCAAGTGAAGCAAAAAAAATATATATATCAGAACAAAAAGTCAAAGGGGTGAATATATTTTTATATGCGACACATGCTGTGTTCACAGCATCATCTTTGACGTGGCCCTCCGAGGCACTGACAGTTTTCTTCTCTCATGTGAAGTCACAAAACTTTCAGTTCATACTTACTGCGAGCCAGATGAAATAAAAAGAAAAATGGATTGTTGTTTTTCCAGTGCACTAGGGTGTCTGGAATATTTCCTGTCCATTAAAAGTTTGTTCCTATGCATGTACAAAAGATTACTTCCTTTATGGATTATTTCCTCATCTTCATACCTTCATTCAGCCGACCAAATTTCACATTTTTGGTATCATACTTGTTTGATGCATTCATGGGACATAAACCTTAATTCAACAATTAATCGAGCTAAATCATTTCCTTCTCTAATTAAAGAACTGAATAGATATCAGCATGTTCCAATATATTTACAAGAAAAGGTAGTAAATAACTCAGGTATTTCCCAACATACGAGTGAGAACTTGTGTCAAAAATAAAATCTAGCAATGCCGTGAGCAGTTTATTCAGTGCTTAATTTTTGATTATGTGTTGAAATAGTCAACACCCGTGTGCCTATGATAGCCGCCTGTAGGGTCTTGTAGGATCTGAAAATAGGTGCTACACAGTAAGTGTGAGAAACTGTGAGACTAAAAACAGGTGCAGACTTTCACTAGTTAAGACATTCATTCCAACCTAATTTAAACACCGCATCCCAGCGTGCTCCCGCTTTGAACTTTCTCTACATCTTTGCTCACATCTCGCAGTCACCAGGCGCCATTGTGCTTTGACACGTTTCTCATGAGCAGCAGGTCTATATAATATTAAACGGAAACTGGCGTCTTTATGCCGGTGGCTTCTGGTGGGAAAATGTGATGCATCTGGCCAGATGCGCTGTACATCATTCATGTGGGACTAAATCATTTGAATGTGGCCTAATTGCTTGGAAACACAACTCTCAGTGTGTTTTTATTGTGATTAATCAATCTGGAAAAAAAGGCAATGTGTGTGTGTGGAAAAATGGTCAGTAATCACATGTATTTAAAAAGTCTCTTCAGCATCCACAAATTAGTGCAATTATTCAGTGTGAGAGGCACTTTCAAAATAAATGTTTTCATTGATTTTCTTATAAATACCTAGAAAAGAACTGCAGTTAATTAGGTGGTAGGTTGACTAACATATTAGGTCATGTTTGGTGAAAATAATGTGTCAGAACAACTTTAAAAAAAAAACAAAAAAAAAAACAGCCATTACTAAATCCATGAAGTTCGTGGTCTCATATCCTTTGCTTCTGGTTTGCACACATTTTATAATCCAGAAACATAAATAAAAAAAATAGCTACCACACCTATGACAGTTTATTTAAGTTCTGAGGGATATTTTTATATTGTTAAATGCTGAGATGAATAATGCTTACACACTTCAACTGTTGATCTGTTGAGCAGAAGAAAGGGTGAAACTCAGGGCTGTGTATTGTGTCATAACCATAATTAACACATGCATTAGAGAAAAGAAATGGCAACCCACTCATACAAAACTGCATAAATACTGATCATGAGCAAAAACCTTAAGAAGAGATTCTCTACATAAATTGTGATTATGTATCACTAATAGCTAATTAAGTTTAAATTTTTACTGTAAGAAAACAATGAAGTGAACAACAAAGCTCTGACACAACAGGGACTTCAACTAAATGGTAGTATTTAGCACCCCGAGTTTGAGCATGGGCTCAGGATCAGTAATAAAACCTTCATCACAAAGCATAGTATATAGTATATGGTAGTCATTAAGATTTATATAATGTATACATAAAATTTTATGTGTGCCAGGCTAATCTCTTATCAGCTATGATTGATTAATGATTAGTAAATATTTCCATTATTTCATTGCATCCTAACAGTAAAATAACAATTTGTTCAACTTTATGGAGTTCATTTAAAACTTTTAAGCACTGGTTATTATAAAGTGTTACCTTGGAATTATGAAATTAAAAAAAAAAAAAAACCCCGTTGTTATTGCTAAACAGAAGAAGAGCCTTTAGCAGCACACAGCCGTTGTGTTTATGATCAGATTTTCCATCATTCTCATTGTCAATATTCACGTGAACCACAGCAGCGGTAGTCATTAGTTTGTGCACATGATGATAACAATAACATTTTCAGTCATTCTTTTACACCCCCCCCCCACACACACACATACACACACACACACACACTACACTGACGAAAGATGCAGACTTGAAAGGTCAGAAGGCTGTGTCACCAGATAAGTGATGCCTCTTACATCTCTGACTGTTGCAAGTTTCTGCTTCTCTGTGCATCATCTCTTCCTGAAAAAAAGGTGAAGAATTTATGACAAGAACCCTCCTCAAGCTGAGAGATTTTGCTTGACGGTGATGGGAGATGTTGGCCCACTTTCTGCTCAGCCCCTTTGGGAACGGTCCTCACTCTTCCCTCCTCGCCTGGTTGAAAACAGAGAGCCGGGCGCAGTGAAACAACTGCACTAAATACAGCCCTGCAGTTACCATAGAAACCAGCACTGGTGCATCCCTGACTAGTCCTACTGTATTTCATTTTGCACTTGACCCAGAAAAACACTAGGAGGTTGATGTTTAGTTTCTTCCCAGTCAAAATTTCAAGAACATGGGTGATATAACAGGCACGAACAAAGAGCTGCACTGGTAATGAGGAATAAGCACAAACCAAAGGCTTTCTGAAGGAGACAGAAGGGAAAGATGCAGGGGTGTGAAAAGGATGGAGAGGTATAAACGTGCGTGCAAGCGATGATGCCAAAGATGCTGCAGGGAGAGTGAATTTACAGTGACAACAAACTTGGGTACCGCTGCATGGCTGACCATAGCTAAAGTGAACTGGACAGCAGATGATTATTTGAAATATATCAAGTCTTGCTTGTGCTGGCACCTTTGCTGAGATAAAGGATGACGTGACACAGATTTCTTTTTAAAGGAATAGTGTAGCAATGCTGTTCTTAAAGTTATATAATGCAAGGTGCTGCATTGCATCAAACAGCATTGTTTTAAATACAGAACTACCCATCCGTCTTTAAAAAAATTAAGGCATATATTACAATAAAATTTAACACATCTTAGAATAGACTAAATTAGTTGTCATGAGGCATGAGTTAAATATCACAAGGCTCACTTCTTAATTAAAAACTTAATAATATGCTCTCCTACTATAGGACACTATAACATTCAGGCATTTCACAGAGTTAAGTCATTTTAACTGTGCTCTCAGCTCTACTGGGACATTATTATGGTGTCCAAATAGGTCAGGAGCAACATTTTACTGCAGCCAGGCTCTTATCTTCTAAACATGATAAAGCACGTATATCATTACAGCCATTTTAACAATACCCACAAGCACCTTTAATCTGTACACCAAGCACACGTGATTTCAAACTCAGCAAGAATATAACGGCACTAAGTGTTTTGGGAAGCTGTGCCATGATATGAGATTTTTTTTATGGGAACAATTGAAATACGTGATCCAACTACATTACACAGAATGACAGCTGCATTTCAGCTATGCCATCCTGAACACGCACTGCCTCCCGCATCTATCGAGGCAACAAGTCACAACTGATCTGTAAAGTCTTTACACTTCAAAGGAATTACTGCTTCTACAATCCAATTTTGTGGCTTGTGGTTGGGCTTTGTACGGAAAAAATGGTTTTAGTAAGGGCTTTCAATACAAAAAGAACTTTTGCAGTCAGCAGATGATAAAATAAAAGCAAAATTTCAATAACACCACAAGAGGAGACAAATGGGGTGGGGGTGGGGAATACATTTCCCGTGATTCTTCCATGAAACATTTTATAACGCAACAAGATGGTAAAGCTTCCATTTCATATGCATGCTGATGTGCACTAGTTCTCAAACTGTGCGGCAGAGAGCCACTGCAGGTGGGGTGAAGATAACAAAGCTGTAAAATACTAGCTGAAAAACTAGTTCAATGAATAAAGTATTTTAGGTGAGACAAACAATTGTACTGACCTTTATTTCACTGAAATTCAATGATTCTTCCTGCTTCTGAAAGGGGGAAAACTGTAGTAAAATGATGGTACTTGCAATGCCCTGTTGCACCCAAGACTGTATTTAGATTGACCAAATAACAGCGAGGAAGAAGGCACACCATAAAAATCATCATCAGTCTAAAGACTGTAAAACAACATCACCCAAAAGATCACTGGTATTGCTTTTACGTTTCACGGCGGCGCTTTTAGGTTTTTCTTGAGCAGAGCGCTCGTTTGCGGTTCAAAACAGAAGTAGCACTTCTGTTTCATCTTGTATTACTAACAGCAATGCACCACCAATAATAAGATAGCATTAAAATTTCCTGAGGACACATTTGCATGAACATCATGAGTAAAAAAGAAAACGATCTACAAAATAATTAAAGTGACATTGCATATGCACAATATTATTACACACCATAATATACCAAATATGCAAATATTCAGAAATATAAAATTGAAGTAGCAATTTGTAAGTCATTAGACTTTAAAGGAAGAGAAATTTTGATGCAATATGAAACACAAATGGAGATAAAACTGTATAATATATATATGCAGCTAAAGCTACAGCTACTTTTTTTTTATTACTTGTTCAATTGCTTTCTTTATAAATGTCACAGATTGTGAAAAAAGGGCCCAACCACAGGCTGAAATCAGGTTGCTTGAATGCCTTAAATAATAAATGAAAATAGATTTTAATTTGGTCAAAAAACAAATCATTTCATCCCCCACGTGACACCATGGAGGCGCTCCATAGTCTCATGGTCCCCTCTTTAGGAAAGGCAGAACAAAAGGGCGGCTACACAGAAGCAACCATGTAACTGATACATATTCATTGGACTCTCTTTGTTCTGTGCTGCCCTGCTGCCCATTCTTGCTCAACAACACCTTTAGTCACTGCTGAGGGAGAGGGGAGCACTTCTTATGCACCCACATGTTCATAGATATTCAGGGATTTGACCCTCTGGTGTTCTAACCTTTAGCTTCCCACCACCTTGTTTTCATTTATGAGAAAAAAAGAGGAAATAACTATTATTATACAAAGAATAGCATTCCTCATAGGTTTTTGCACTCCTAGTCCATTTTACTTTTAAATGGCCCTCTCCTCTATTATTGTAATAGCCAGGCCGACACTCGGCAGCATTAAAAGGCAAGCCAAACAAGCTAATGATTGAACAAATGCACTGGCAAATTGGACTAATTTTCTTATTGTATTTTTTTCATTGAACAACAGTGCTTCATAATGACTGCCTGACATTGGGTAAGCACAGGGATGCACACTCCTGTTTTTGTCTATAATGGTAATTTGAATGGCACTGGCATATAAGCCTACGCTGCTGGATGGGGCTGAGCCAGTCCTCCACAGTAAAGACCTGACAGCATCATGTTACGCTGCTGGAAATCTTCTATTAAGTGTGAGTACTATAGTACAAGACAACTGTGGTTTTTCTAAATGGTTTTTGTGAGCATTGTAAAACAGAAAGCAAACGAGTCATTGAGATGTTAAAAGGTGGTCACAGCGTGGGAGGGGCGTAGAAACAAAATTATAGGAGACAAGTGTACTTACACAATGGATGAATTGTCCTAAACCATTTTTTTTTAAAAAATCACCACCTGCCAACTAAATGCCACAGAAAACATAAGCACAACGAGGACCTTGGTAGTATGTCAACCAGGAGAATGAAAACATGACTGCACTACAAATGTGAAGTGCCTTAAAGCAGCGGAGAAGAGGGAAAACTGAAATGGCTTCTCACACTTAATACGAAAGGAAAAAAATACACAAGAAAGTAAACAGACCACCCCAATACACATGTGGAAATATGGCAATTTGCATATCTTGTGCTAAAGGATAACAACTGCATTAAAATGAGATCTGATTATACGTCAAGCCTCTAATTTCAGGTCCAGATTCAGTCAAAATCCTTCACAAATCACATAATAAGGGAGCAGACAAGAAACAGATTAAGTGAGGGGTTTTGATATAACCTCTGTAATGACAGGTCTTGAGAGATGATTCACAGTGATTCCATGAACTGATCAACAAGGACAACAACGCAGAGCAGTAAATTAAGAGATACACTAATGACTGCCTTTGAAATGACTTTGTAAAAACCCATTTAAAACTAAAGGATTTCCTCAGCTTTAAATGAGGTCAGATATTTTTTTGCTGGAATCAGTAACCATCTGCAATACAAACACCGCTTAGGAAAAAAGTTGCAATGTCTGGCAACCATTCAAGTTGTAGTTTACATCTACTAGTACATGCCCATGCTACAGTATTATTAGGCCTGTTCATGCTGTTGGCAAACTGATATACTTAATCACATTGAGAAAAGTAAACATAGGCTGTTCATTTTCTAAATATGGGTAATTTTAGCCCATTGCTAGTTGGTTGCTAGGCATGTATAATTCAGCTTTTGTGGATATAAATCAGATGTTACTATCATGAAATAAGAATTATACAATGCTTTTATACGGTGTTATAGGTGCATAAATGCTAAAAATAGACCATTTTAGCCTGTTGCTAGGTGATTGCTAAGCAATGACAGACATAGACAGACTTTATTGTCTTTCAAATTGCACCATACAGTGCACATTAGAACAAAATTACATTAATATAGGCTCAGAGTAGATTCAGAGAAATAGCAACAGTGATGCAGTGTTGTGCAGAGTACAAATAAGACTATAAAAAATAAAATAAATAAAAATAAAGTAGGCATATATACATATATACACATACACACACATATACACCATATACACATTGCAGACATTGAGGACAGGTGCAGGTAAGTTGGAATCCCACAGGCAAATGGGAATCATAAAGAGGCTGCTAGGAAAGCTGCAACCGCCATATACCTCCAGAGAGTAAGGCAAGTCCTGAATAGAGCTGTTTTTAAATCTGGCTGTTCTGCTTTGAAGACTGCGGAGCTTTCTTCCAGAGGCCAGTAAGGAGAACAATCCATGGTGGGGGGTCTCTGTATATGTTCTGAGTTCTGGTCAGGCAGCGGCTTGTAACAATGTCCTGCAATAATTTTCTCTGCTGTCCTCACCACCTTTTGAAGGGCCTTCCAGTCTGAGGCAGTGCAGGCACCTGCCCAGACAGAGATGCAGCTGGTTAGTAGGCTCTCTATATTGCCCCTGTAGAAGGTGGTGAGGATCGGAGGGGGAGGCGTGCTCTTATCAACGGCTGCAGGAAATGCATGTGCTGCTGAGCTCTTTTGACCAGACCTTCAGTGTGGATGGACCAGGTCAAGGAGTCTATTATCTGTACCCTCAGGAACTTGGTAGTGCTGACTATTTCGACTACAGAGTCAATGATGAACAGTGGTGCATGGCTTGGCTGGCTCATCCTGAAGTCAGTGATGATCTCCTTGGTTTTATCAACATTCAGGGCCAGGTTGTTGGTTTGAGACCAGTTGACCAGGTGGTTCAGATCCTCTCTGTAGTCCATGTTATTGTTGCTCTGGATAAGCCCCACTACTGTTGTGTGATCAGTGAATTTCACAATGTGATTGGTAGTGGATATAGCGCAGCAGTCATAGGTCATCAGGGAGAACAACAGTGGGCTCAGGACACAGCCCAGAGGGGAGCCAGAGCTCAGGGAGATGATGCTGGAGATGTTAATGTCTACCCATACTGACTGAGGCCTATTTGTGAGAAAGTCCAGTAACCAGTTACACAGAGGGGTGCTGAAGCCAAGTAGTAGTTTGCTCACAAGGTGCTGTGCGATGATGGTATTGAATGCTGAGCTGAAGTCCAGGAACAGCATTCTCACATATGTATTATTTTTCTCCAGATGTTCTAATTGCTGGAAGAAATCTTGTACCTTCTGACCATGAGTACATTTTGCAATTCTTATGGCACAGTTCAGCTTGGCTCTACCAGTTTACTGTGCCGCTGTATCGCCAGATTTAAAAGCATTGTTACGTGCATTTTAGCATCGCACGTACCGCACTGGTCATCCAAGGTTTCTCGTTGGCTCATGTGATGATGCTTTTAGTCACACTTACATCCTCTATGAACTTCTGAATGTATGCAGACACAGACTCCATATACTCATCCACCTGTGTGTAACTGTTTTCAGTAGCATCTGCCTTAAACATGTCCCAGTCTGTGCATTCAAAGCAGTCCTATAGTGCTTCCGTAGCTCCGCGGACCATACTCTCACTTGCTTCTCTGTGGTTTTTTTCCTGATCAGTAGGAATGCAGAAAGTACCATCACAGAGAGAAGGTCTGAGGAGCCCAGGTGGGGGGTGGGTGCTGCTCTGAATGCCTCTTTGATGCTGCAGTAGGTCTGATCCAGTGTGTTCTTACCCCTAGTTGCAAATTTCACATACTGGTGGAAGTGAGGGAGTACAGTTTTCATACAGGCCTGATTCAAGTCCCCAGCCACAATGAAAACTCCCTCTGGATATGTAGATTGAAGTTCACTAATGGAGTGGTAGAGAACATTTAGAATATTTGCACTGGGGGGCTCTAAAGAAGCTCCGTTCCCACCAGCCTACAGTGAGTGGCATTTTTATTTATGTTTCATTCAGATCGGGCAGTCGGAATTTATGTCTGAAATGTGTAATCCTGATGTCTAGTGGGCGGGGCAGCAGGTTTAAAGGAGGACTGCCGTAGCCTGAATGGGCAGTCTTCTGATGGTTACAGTAAAGGTAACGTGGTCTTTTTGTCACCATGGACTCTGAGATGGCTAAGTCAGCAGTCACCTTATTTTTGCTTGTATAAGACTTTAGGTTTTTTTTGTTGGTATGTTTGTTTTTCCAATTTGCATCATTGTAAACAGCATTTTTGTGCGCTTTGGGAGGCCAGCTGAATAAATTACACCTTCAGAACATATTCTGACTATTCCATCATTCTTTGGGAGGAGTTTTTTTTTTTTGTAAGAACCCTGTGACAACACTGCTGTGATGATGCTGACAGTGAATTCCCTAGGCAGATGACATTTTATAGTCAGTAGCTTCATGTAAGAAGAGCAGTGGCTTGAGAATCTCCACTGCATTATTATACCAGTTGTTGTTGATGAATATGTCCAGAGAGGGAGCTGCTTCTATCCAACCAGACACTTGTTAGCCCTTCACCTTCCATTTTGTTGTCCAGCCTCAAATAGTCCAATTTGTTCTCTAAGGACCGAACACTGGCAAGTAGGATAGAGGGAAGCGGAGTTCTCCCAGGGTTAGCCTTTAGCTTAACTGCTCAGTCCTGCACAGGATCCCCACTTGTGCTTTCTGTCACACCGCCTTCGTCTCCTCCACTGGTGGACCCCACTGGAGTGGTATCTGGGTAAAATGTATTCATAATCAGCATATGAATTCTTGAGTTATGGCCAAAAATGGGTTTTGTGAGGTCAGTGACCTTGACATTTGATGCAAGTTAAAATAAGCTTATCCTTTCTGTCAGATGTAATAAAATCCCCCCGATTATGTTGAGATATAGAACAGTAAGACAGAGTCCAGTGCTAATCTTAAAACAAACTCTCTCGAGGTATTCACACAAATTTTACCGTCACAAAACAGGATGAGACAAGCATATGAGAAATGCCTGTGGGCATGGCTGGCACCATCATAGAGGTATAAAAGTATGTTTTTTTTAGCAAATGTTAGAAAGCTTTTATCCCTGATCAAATTTCCTTTTTAATTCACTAAAAAAATTACATCAAATGTTAGATTAAGTTCCAGTGTTTTAACAACAATCTGTTTTGTTTTTTAAATAAATAAAAGTCCAAATGTCCAGGAGTAATTCCTGGTCAGCAGTATTTGTCCATATATACTAATGTTTCCTATCTGACTCTCCTCTGTCACTAGCAATTCCAAGAATTTCATCCATCCATCCTCTTCCACTTATCCAAATCAATCCAGGAAATCACTTAAATACACATTACATTAAAACTATTCTAATCTAATTAATGAATCTTTCTTAACTGGCTTGTAAAATCAGTGGCAAAATAATAAAACAACAACCAAAACTGTGATTATTTTTTAAACTTCTCAGTCAAAAGGTGAAGGTCATCAACTAACAGTAAGCTACTTGAACTGATGAGACACATTCAGCGATTATATAGTACCCATATGGTTAAGATGAAAGCTGTTTATTGTTGGCTGCTCATACAAAGCATATGGACTCACAGCAGACACCATTAGTATGTGTGATTAACTGGCCAGGTTAAGCGCCTTGAACCAGAGGCCCTAACGAAACTATCCACCTCTTGGGATCTAGTTGCCTGTGCCACAAATTATGTTATCTCTAAAATCAGTGGAGCAGCAGGGTGCCACGCTTGGTGCTGGTGGCACATCATGCATATTAGGCTATTGTGTTTGTGGCTACATGACTGAATGAGAGAAAAAAAAATGAGGACACGATCAAACGTCACTAGAGAGTACAATGGAGGGAAATGTGTCATATCAGAGCGACTGAGGGATACTGTGATGATTCCTCTTGGATTGAAACACACCCAACTCACATTCAAATTTAATGAGCGCATGTTGGGAAAAAGTCATAGAAAGATTGGGGTGGTGGTAATAGGGTTGCAGCCCTAACCAATTAAAGCTACTTAAAGAAAATCAATTTGAATTGCAAGTTCAAAGACATCTCAGTCAGTGGCTGACTGTGAGCCTAAGTGAGTTGGCACTGGGGATTTCTCTTTTGCATTGCACATTTTTTTTCTTGTGAGTCTTTGAAACACACTTACACACTGTCAGGTGACAGATGGCTGCTTCCTCAAGCTACCACACAGTGTGTATTCAATTTTTAGACTAATGACGTGTAATGTGCTATATTTTTGACTTTTCTCTTCCAAAACTGCATGAATGCCAAATAAGTATATCTCCCATTTTCACAGGGAGATTGGTCTTTAGACCATCGACTCAGCAGAGCACACTGCATTCATAGGTGAGAGGTTACAGTGTTGCTAGAGTCCCGTATAATCTCTAAGGTCACAGTTACAATGTGGCAGAGTAATCCTGGATGGAGATGGTGTTGTTCTTGCGTAGGTCCATCACTACCTTCTGGTGCCACAGAGGTTTTGAAGACGGTGAGGTTTCACTGGAAAGTGAACTTCAGACTACTACTTGAACTCATCAAATCCCTTCCTCCCTCTGGGTGAAGTGAATTCTCATTTTCAGTAAGAGAGGCAGCTATGTCACACTGCTGCTGATGTAAAAGTGGCAGAGTTTTAAGCCTGATGCCTCTGAACAATTGTATGACCAGTCCCTACTCGCTCATGTTGTTCCCCACCGAATATGATGAATCCCTCTGCAACCAAATCCAACCTGTTCTCAGAAACAGCAGGGGGATGAATATATTAAAGCATGACGATTCATTAGCTGAATGTCAACCACTATGTGTGCAGAGACAGGGCCTTGCCTTTCAACCATAGTTCACCACATGAAAGAGGAACCAGAGTTAGACTTGAGTCATCCACAAGATAATTTAATAAGTTGCTACAATAGTGCTCTGTATTGAGATAAGGAATATTCACTGGAACTTCATCTGTGAAACTTTGACCTCTATAAAGTGATTTTTTCTTTTCTGTTTTTTACTGTGATAGAATCTTTTTCATTTTCTAATCTGAATATGAGTGAGTATGGCTTTATGAGCAGCCACCCTCTCATATTAGCTGGTCCAAGAATCAACAGACACCACAGATCCACAAAGATCATTGCCAGTTTATTATGAACCATAACCAGGAAAAGGGATTTTGTGTGTAAAACAAATCAGAACACAACAAAAACTATCATAAAATAGCTACAGTATAAGGCTAAAATTGTTAACTTGATAGCTATTAAGTAGCTGTTCTATATTTTAGACTGGGGTGTACAGTCTGTGTGTATATGTTTAAAATCCTGCCAAAGGATACTCATACTCACAAGTCATGAGTTCAGTGTTTCACAAACCAAAGCTATGGGTGGTACATAATATACCGTAATGCCTTTAGGGCTTGTCATCCAATTGTTTGGTGCTAAAAAGTACTAAATTCATAAATCAATTTTGAGAAAAAAAACTAAAAACTGTAGGTACATGCTGCTTATTGATTTAAAAACCCAACAAGAGATCTACTAGTGACTAGAGAGATCTTTTTCTCCGATATTAACTTCTCTTGATTAGTTCCCAGATTTCAATTTTTGAATTTTTCTCCTTCTCACAAAGAAAGTCCTGAAAGATCAGACCCCATCACATATTGAAGACCCTCTATGGTATCATATTTTCCCACAACAGCACTTCACCTTCAGACTGCAAACTTACTTGTAGTTCCTAAAAGTAAAATGATAGGCAGAACGTTCATCTATCAGGCCCGTCTCCTGTGGAACCAGCGCCCAGTTTGGATGCAGGAGAGCTACAAGCTCAGGCTGCTGGGGGACTTCCAGTGATGCATTTCTTCTCCACTCCCCTAACATGTACTGCAGGTCATTAACATCTGTCCTCATCTCTCTATGTTCTCTCTTTTTCTCTAATTCCCCTCACCACCCAGTTGGTGGAGGCAGATGGTTGTCCCTCCCTAAATGTGGTTTGACTGGAGGTCATTTGCTGTTAAAAAGGAGTCTTCCTCCCCACCATCACCGAGTACTTGGTCATAGGGACTGTCAGATTGTTGAGGTTCTCTCTCTAATACTATTAAGGTCACTACTTTACAATATAAAGTGCCCTGAAATGACTGTCATTGTGAAGTGGCACTATATAAATAAAAGTGAACTGAATTATATTTACTAGGGTATATTATCCTCCCTGTGTTCATTTGGAGGCTCTGAGCAGAGGCGTTGATAATCTGACAGCTTTTAGATCTTTGGCTTGACATTTATCATAGATTTAAAATCCAAATGATCCCAAATAGGTAAGTTTATATTCTCTTTCCCAAGATGCCAAGTTCTTTTATGACTGCATTTGCTTAAACTTAAGTAAGGGCAGTGGCAGCTCCCTCCAGCTGCTCCCGTCATGAACACCTCCTTTGGACTTACAATGGCCAAAATTTTCATCCAGCAGACACCACATTAATGCAAAACTATACAGCACAAACATAGACCAAAAGAAAAAATTAATACACATAAAAACCTATACATATCCCTAAATATAACACCTATTATACACATATCTAGGCATAGCTGAAAACAGTGTTTCTGAGTCAGTAGTTCTCTGTAAAGCTTGCATTTTAAATTATGTAAAAATGTTCAACTAAGCCAACATTTTCACGTGTTCTTTTTATGGTTGTTTTTGTGAAATGTACTGTAACGCGTACTTGTG